>DWQK01003860.1:0-11064 GCA_018231225.1 Noctuana stator
GGTTTATTTAAATATTTTTTTATGTTTGTACAGCAATTAGTTGATTTTTTTTTTTTCTGAAAACACCTAGATACAATATATCTTACTGAGTATGTTGGGGATCTAAATTGAAAATTGATTCACTATCGCCTCGTCTAGACAAGATTCAAAGTGATAAACAAGAGATAAGACAATATTTTTGGTTATTATGGCGTTAAATTTTTTAAGTGATTAGGCAACAAACCTACGTATAAAACTTTTAAAGGAATTTTAGTAGATATCTACGTAAAATCACTAAAACAATTTTAACAATATTCAAACAATACTGGAACCTACATACATTTTGATCGATTGTTTTTCTTATTGCGAGACAGCACACCAATACTCTGCGATTCTTCGTGTAGTAGGTACTTCTTGATCTTGTTAGAATGCTCCGCTTAACTTTAAGAGTTCAGGAGACCTCTATGTTGACAACAGCACGATCTGCAGATGACTGAAAAAGACAGAAAGTGAAGTAAAAAATCTTTTATCTAAGAAAGTAATTAGCAAATAAACCTATTAATTAAGCAGATCTAATACTCGTAGTATCTAGATTGGAGATGTTAAGCCTCAAAATTTCCGAGCTGGCTCGACGCCAGCCACCCTTTGTGAAGTACCGCATAGACGCAGCAGACTTGGTTTGCTACGATTTCCTGGACATCGTTCACGAATTGCTCTACATTAAGCTATGAAGGACGGAAAGAGATTCATTCTAGAACATATCCGCATCATCAAAAAAAAATACGGAATTTATTCTAATTCTGGGTGCAATTAACTTTATTACAACTAAGTATTAATAAATTAAAATACGAATTAGGTTATATTTTCGATCGTTGTTGAAGAATTACATAATTACTTTTATTATCTTTTCCAGTTTTAGCAGCAATTTACAATTACCTCGTTGCTATTAGTTACAATTCAATACCTCTTTATTGCATACCACATAAAATACAAGTACCTACAAAGAAAGCAAGAGAACACAAGCTACATACAATAGGCGGTCATATCACTAATAGAGCGATCTCTTCTAGACGACCTAAACTAAAGCGAAATGGTGTTGCCACGCTTATTTCCACAGCAAAACAGTGTAGAGGCATTTCCTCTCATCTTTTCTCTGTCTGTTCCGTGGTCTTTTAAAGCTTATAATAATTTTATTATTGAATCAAGCAGGTAGGTGAGTTAATGAGAAAAATCCTTACTTCGTTTAAAATATCAACGCGGGCGTGACCACGGTGTCCAACAAATGATATCATAGTAGCAGCAGACGATTACGCAGTAATCAAACTAACTACCAAGACTCCTTTTGAAATAACCATCCCATCAGAAACCTCGCATTGTTCTCAATCCATTCCTTGTTTATTAGAAGTTAAAGTAACAGAAGTGCATTTAAGCCGCGATGTATATGTTATCAATATTTTGTGATAGCAATTTTGAGATAGTAATACGAATTGGTGGTTCGCGGTGTAGTGATAATTGTTATCTAAATATTTACCGTTTCACGAGTAGGTACGCTGCAGCTCATTTCGCGCGATGTAAAACCATTTTGTTACTAAATAACCGAAAGAGATAATTAGCTATTTATGAACTATCTTTACTTCTGTAGATAATAACAAAAAATTGCAACAAAATGCATACTAAAATCAATTTCTAATGCCTCAAATCATCTTCCTGTCTTTTAATTAATAATAAGGTATAATTAAAATATTAGGTAATATTATTTAGTACTCGGCAGTAATAATTAATTAGTAGTAGGTACTTAGGTACATTGTTATAAAATGATAAATAGACTACGGAATTCTATAATAGAAATATATTATAATAATTATAGAAAGGTCACTAAAGTACTCGTATTGTAGAAACTGAACGTTGCCGCAGGGCGCTTGCTTCCTAAGTATCAGTATCGACCCATTGAGACTATGATTTATTATGTCTTTACAAACACTTCGATACACTGACACTCAAATATATACGTAACCTTAATAGAAGTTATGTTTGTTATTATTAAGCTTAAGCTATACTGCATAATTTGTTAATAACCTGTAATTTATAGGTACACTTGATTTTAAAGGAGTGTCGAGATTTTTTTTCCGCCGGCTTTTTTCTTCCGGCCTACCGTTATTTTGACGTTCATCCAGTGTATACGACAATGGGTGAACGTCAAATAATTCGGTAAAAATTCAAATAGTTCTATAATCAAATAATTACTAGCTGATAGCTATCTATATTCAAATAATTACTAGCTGATAGCAAAACTGAAGGTGTGACTAAAATAAATCAGCTCATAATAATATAACAACATGCCTGACTGTTCACTGTACAAACATTTAACGTGATTTAGCAGTCTTGCCATTAGATAATATTAGGTATTGTTCCGATTACCTTTACGAATGTTGAGTACGAGTGTACTGTGTCCATAACAATTAAATGCTTGACGTAAACAAATGTAGTATCTTTTTGTCCTTTAGCTGTCATAAGTTCATAAAATTATGATTATTAATATTATTATACTCCTTCCGTTTACGTAAGACCGACAAACGATTCGTTTTCTAATTAGTATTTTTAATGAAATTAGAGGTTAATTTAAAAATAAATAGCATTTTCAATATGTAAATCCTTGTTAGCCTAATGGAACTGAACGAGTATTAAAACTGCACCCACTTCTCAACTACAGGGGATATGAAATTTTCGAGGGATAAATCTCATGTGTAGGTATGTAATATGTATATAACGACGGGACCGAAAATTCCCTACATACATCATTGAGTCGAGTATGAACTCGACTCAATGATGTATGTAACGTCAATAGTGATCCAACGTTAATAATAATAATAATTGGAGTAAAATCGATTTGGTTTTTAAACATGGTTTTGCTTTAAAAACACAACGATATCATTGATATAAAACGTACACAATACACGTAGGTATACAAATAAACGATTACCAATAGTACTTTTCGTTTACAATTCGTCCGCGTAGCGATGGCATCTATAAATTTTCCGGTGTGTTAGAGCGGTCACGTGTAGCTCGCGCATGTCAACGCGCCATAACTCGTGCCCTGAAAATAATTGCACGTAGTTTAAAAAAATCCTTTGGCGACTTGTTACTCTATGCTCCTATCATACATACGCTGCGGAACGTAGTATTGAGCGTGTGTATGCGCGTGCGCAGAGAACAAGTACGTGTTTATCGTTAGTTTGACGCGCTACGGTGCAATTTACTCTCGCCGTGTTAAGGCTTCTAGACATAGACAATATTGAATGTCAGTACGCACGATGGAGTTATTGTTAAAAATATTATTTATTCAACTTATTTTATATTTAAACGTAATAAATATAAAAGTCGGACATTGATAGGAATTAGGAGAAAAACGAGATTTGACAATAGTAAATGATATATTAGCGTACATTTCTATTCAAAACAAACTTGAGTTCTCAACCAAAATTTAGTCAAGTTTTGCCGCTGACTTAGTAGTTTGTGTTAATATAGATACAATAAGGTATTTCTAGCCCAAGGACGTACATTACCATCACATGTCTACGTTATGCACATGTAGGTTTTAGCTATAAATACAAGAACAATTTTATTTATCCTGTGATTTCGGTAACTTTTGTAATTATTACCCTTACATGATTGATGCCTCGCCATTACACAATCAAACTAATAGATTAAATGTAATAGAGTAAATGTACCTGAATTGCATTATTTATCACGATTTCTAAAGCAGTTCAATCCTAAGTGAAGTTGGTAACATGTGTTACTTAACGTTACCGACTACTCGAAGATACAAAACAGATAAGAAACGACGCAGGAATATTGCAAAATATGTATTTCGTAATTCATTACGGTACCAGCCATATTACAAACATACTTAGTTGCATAAAACAATCATTTAACCCCGGTGACATTAATGATTGTTTGAGTGATAAGGAAGCCTGGAATTGAAACTAAATCTGTTTTAATTTTTATTTAATCGATTGTAAGCAGTTCGCGGTGGAGTGGTAGTGTCGCACATGCTTAGCTGTCACTTGTGCCCAATCAGGCTTAAGCTATACTGCATCATTTGTTAATAACTTGTAATTTATACACTTGATTTTAAAGGAGTTTCGAGAGTTTTTTTCCGCCGGCTTTTTTCTCCCGGCCTACCTTAGCCAAAAGGGCGCCTGAAGCCGATGTATCGTATTATTTGACGTTCATCCAGTGTATACGTGTACCTTATGATGAATAAAAAATGTTGAATTTGAATTTTGGTGTTATCGTACCGATAAACCTTAAAAAAACATGAAAATTTACTTCCTGGTAGGCAGTTTCTAGTCGCGTCTCTTGTTTTTTAGTTATTATTAATATGCAGTATTACTCTGTATTAACACTATTATATTCTACAAGAGTGTAAATAAAAGTATAAATATGTAAATATAAGTCAAGGCGCAAAGTATTTAAAATTATATTACTAATGGTATAAATTTCAAAACCGTGTAAAAACAGATATAAAATTTGCATTTTTATCGCGCACCTACTGATAAAATATTATATTTTGATTTCAACCGTCAAGGAACTTAGAGTTTTTGTATATTTATAAGATAGCATAAATACATTTTAGCCATTAAAGTGAGCATTATATAATTTCTAGCTTTTGGAGTTTCGGTGATCAATTGGATGAGAATTGAATGGCATTATCCTACATCGCCAATTTAACCTGCTTGCCTTCAACCCTTTTATGTCCCACTGATTGGCACTGGGTTCTGCCCACAACCGGGGAAGGCATAAAAGAAAGCATACTCCACCACGCTGCTCCACTGCGGATTGGTGCAATTTACTACCTAACCTAACCTACTTTTAATAATTCCGCAGATATGTAAATTCTTACTAATTACTTAAAAAAGAATTGTTGCCTAAAATTAATTTGTGTCAGCGAGATGTCAATACTTGAACGCCGAAAAGCCGAAGGTTTTCGTGAGGTCACCTACATACTTCGCGACTGTCGGTCATGGTCGCTGGAAGACCTCATATCCGTCGGATCACTGTACAAGTAATAGATAAACAGCGATTTCCTTGCACGTCATACAGATTGGTCGAAGGTTAAAAGGATTTATAATTATTTATTCATATTGAAGCGGTAAGAACCACTAGCTTTGTATGAAAAGGAATCCGGAATATTTTGTTGAAAAAAATTTTTAACCTGTTCTTTAGTTTTGTACCGAGTTTTCTTTGAAACTGTAATTAATATTCTTCACCAACTTCACCCTTATTCTGAGTACTGCTACACTTGCTTCCTATGAATAAAGTGATGGGTTTCGACCATAGTTGACCCTGCTGACCAAGTGCGAGTTTGGTTAAAAAAATATAGAGCATTAGAAATTAAGGTACAATTATTATTACTTAAAACTAAAGAAATAGGTACATAGGTAGACGTAATAGCAAAACACGGACAGGATACATAACTACTAGACAATATCTCGAAAATAGCTAGAACTAAATCACTAGAGCTCTATCGCTTGCACCAATAACATTCGTGCGCAGATGGACAACTCGCAAGACGGTCTGTAAACAGGCATTCAAGCAAACAGACGTTAACCGCACTCAGTATAAAATTATCCGTGCAAATGGCGTAATGATTTAACGTGCGAGAACCAGACGGAAAAGACGAAGATCACAATCCGTGAACCGTTCCTATAGATAAATAGATGAAATCATACCGACCACATGACTAATAACTAATAACCAGATCAGAAATGAAATCATATCAATGTTGATTATTGTTAGTTATTGTTGTCGTTTTTCTTAATGTTTTCTTTATTTTAATTTTTCTTAATTTTCTTTATTTGTACCTAGCAAAGTCACATTACATTGGTTAGTTACTATACCAATTTGGTGTGTATTCGCTCATTACTTATTAAAATATGTTAATCTCTAGTAATTTGTAATACCAAGTGCACGGTTTACTAAGCTAAGACACCATTTAATTCCAAATAATGAAACAGCGTTATCGCAGTGTCCTTAAATCTCCTTATGACAATGGTACTAGAATCTTAGTCAGGGGTATGTTATGACTTGAAAGGATTACGATAATTTTTTTATATATAATTTTAGTTGGTACTTTTGGTAGTACAGGTAGCTTCAAGATCCTTCAATAACTCGTAAATCAAATGATAATACTTAATTCATGATTTTTATACTTCTATAAGTACAAAAAATTAAATCATCTAAGAAATTGATCTGTATAATTTTAATGAGGTGGGTACCTCATAAAAATAAATAAAGAATATAAAGGAAATAAAGGAATACCTAAATTTAGTGATTCCGAGTTAAATATCTGTTAAGAATGCTAGCCACTAACTATTTGTTTAAATAACGAAACAGACGCGAGTCAAAGACCGATAGGTTTAATTAGTAAGCAAAAAGGCGCCATGTTAGTGTAGGCGTGAAGAGCAGAATTATATTGTCCAGTGTAAATAGAACCTCATACTAGTTTTACTAGAGAATGTTGTATGAAATAATGTCTAGAAATGGGAATATCCAAGGTTCTAGTTAGTTGGTCGCGGCGCTAGCGTAGGTGGCATCAGTACGTTTGCGCGGTCACGGTCATCGATAGATGTGACCACTATTTAATACTCTGAGTGCACTAAGCTGTCTCGGTGTATCGCCGTACTTAGCATGTTAATTATTAGGCCTACGCTTGTTATTTGCGTTTACTGCAGCGCCCTTCGCATGAGAACACTTAATATTGAGGTCATCACTACTGCACGTACTATGCACGTATGCTCTGTATTGCAATAATGTTAATTTTTTGTTGACTTACTATAAAGAACGCAAATAAATGTTTATTAACGTCGTAAACCTATGGTATTCATACGATTACAAACTTTTCAAATCCGCATTTTGAATACATCTATTACAAAAGCTATGTAATGTATGCCATTTACCACTAGTACTCATATACATATACGAGGAGAGATTTAAAATATAAAATGTTCTTTACACACCATAAATTCTTGAGCATTTAATTTAATTTATTTGAGCTAAATAATGACATATTTACGTTACCGAAATTATTCAGTTTAAGTAAATTGAAACGCTCATCTATCTATTCACTTCAGTAACTACCACTCACTATTCAAGTGCCTAGGCTCAAATGCCAACTTGATATAAAAATATTAGCACCCGTGACGACTAATAATAATTAAAATAATTCAGTACATAATACCCAATCAACACCTACACTATAAATAACCATAGGAAATTTTAAGAAGCTAGCCAACAAAAACCTGAAAGACATATTTGGGCTTGCACTGAACACAAGCCAAGCCGTTATGATCAATCAATGGCACTAAACGCTGTGAGAGCGCGAGCGTGAGAACGCTGTACAGTACACAAGCAGATGGACTCACGATTGTTGTCAATTGCACCCACCACTCCGATCTGGGACATAGCTGATTATTTCGTATAAGTTACCATGAATAATAACTAGGTTAGACTGTGCTTTAACATCAAAGCCACAGTCTATGTACTTACTTGTTTATTTATTTTATATTTTTCTAATGAATTAAGATTTAATTATTCAATTGCATAATCGCTTATAGATTAACATTGCATGCAAATGTAAGTAAAGTAATTATAACATTTTGTTGCTGCATTTGTTGTTCTTGTTTAAATCTGATCTGCATCAAAGTACACAAAATCTACGTAATGGAGCTTTTTAAAAATTAATCAATTAAAAAATTAATGAATAATGTATCATACAGTTATTGATAGACAATTCATAGAATTGTAATATATCTACCACTACCCAGAACTTACGACACCCACATGAATGTAGTCTTATCTCCTAGTAAATGCTCCATGACTTCATGTACCCTCCTAGAAATAGTCGAACAATGAAGTAATCATAACTGTAACCGACCATTATTGAGACTAGTCACTGCAAGATTAATGACGATGTACTTATAAGTAGATAATATTTAACTAAATGTGTTACATAAATCGTGATCAAAATTTACTATTGAAGTTCAACATTGGTATATCCCTAAACTAATATTTTCAACACGTTTTTGCAGTGTAATATTTTAATAATTGCTTATCATTATGTTGTGCAGTGCCAATTTTTCGGTGGTATCGATATCTTTTAGACTAGAATTAGAACTGCTGTAATTTGCCAGCTTATACACCTTATGCGAAAATACATACATAATATAAATATATTTGGTAGATATTAACGGACCGCAGTATTTATTTAACGTCATATCCTTTACCTTACAGTTAGTTAATAATTGTCTTTAATTGCACTGATAATTTAAGACCTATGCTCAAAGAACTGTTGATGAAGAATCGTACAGAAAATCATGAAAACGGTAGCTAATTTCTAGTGCCAGCGAAGTGACTTCTAACAGATTTTGACGTCACCGATCAACAATGAAACAATGTTATCCAATGTTCCATCGTGCACGCGTTACATCACGAGGAAGTATGCAACAAAGTAACAGCTCATTACAGTTACTGCTGGGCAAAGGCCTCATCTCCGTAAGTTCGAAGCGTGACCGATTACGCTTTCCAAACCTTAGGTGCGTTTATACCGACGACAAATTAACAACACCGTTATCTACTGTTAAAACTATCTATACATTATGTAGATATTATCGGCGGAAATTAATTTGACATTAAAATTGACTTTCTTACCTACTTGACTGCAATTTTTCTAATACACTCCTAGGCAAAACCTGGCACGGAAGTGCGAATGATTAAATTCTTCGTATTGGTTCTTTATCTTTTATATTTTTAAACCACGCAAATAGACATTGTTTTATAGCAAACCATAGAAGTATGATTAAAAATACAAAACACATTAAAAATATAAGTTGAAAAGAGTAATAACAATATTTAAAAATACATAAGAGGTACAATGTAGGTAGAAATGTAAAATCAAACTTACTATGGATGAAAAAAGTTGAAGGAAAAAAGTAAAATAAGAAAATGATGTGGCAATACAAAACTAACAGCAGTCAACAACAACGGAACAATTGACAACTGAATCACACATTAATACTAGATAAATCATAATACCTATTACCTACCGATCATTAACAATGTGTCTGTCAGTCGTCACTCTTGAAGATCTTGATTACAAGTTACATTTATTGCTGCCTACAAAGGGCAATTACAAGGCATGCAATTTGTTCAGTATAATTTTGTCGTGATTCTGGGTCTAAATATCTTACTAGGATTCTTTATTAGCTACTCGTATAATATGTTTATTAGATATCCTGACAGGTCGATATGTCATTAGGTCATTGTGCGGACATAAAACATTTTTCTTAGCCAGAACATTATTATCCAGCTTTTTGTATAACTGTCATAAACGTCTGGATATATGATTCCATTAGACCTCATTCGCACGAAAGCTCAAATGTCGGTCAAAAGGCGTTTAAATTTAATAACAGCGTATACGAACATTTATTTAATGGCCCATACAGTGATAGTCTATCTACCTGATCTATCCATATTGATATAAGGACTAAGTATCCGTAGTTATTATTATATGAACATACAATAATACGATATTAAATGATACGGTTTTTGGTTGCCCTTGCACCATTTACAGTTGTTATGATGGCTAAATGGCGTGTTGTGAAGATTTAAATGTACCTTGCAAGTCATGTTTCGATAAACTAAAGTAAACAGGGATATGGGGGGTATTGTTTCTAAGGGTGTATCAAGTATAATAAGCACCTTAATAGGATATAATTTACCCTCGCTTGCTATCTATGCTATCCGTCGCTTTTTTTCATAACTCGTGTTATGAAATAAAGCGATTTCAAAGTTGTGGCTCACATACTAAAATTTAAGACTTATATGGTTTTCTCATGAATTCCGTTGTCAGAACTAGACCAAATTAAATTGGGACCAGAAGGGAAGCATCAGCTTTCAAATAAAAAAGAATCATGTAAATCCGTTCACCCAGTCGAAAGTTATAAGGAAACAAACATTTAAGAAATGCAGTCGAATTGAGAACCTTCTCCTATTCTTTTCTCCTTTGAAGTCGATTGATAAAAAGTTGTATAGTAACATGCCTATTGTTCAGTCAACATTACAAAGGTATGAAGATCATTATTAGACATCGCTCTTAGTAGCAGGCTGGCAGCTAATTCGCAAGGCTGAGGCGAGCACGAGCTACCTTGGCTACTAATAATTTCCAATGATGTTCACGCGTTAAAACGCCGTTTCCCACGTCTTTATTACTACATTATTTATTACTACTCATATTTACTCCGTAACAGTGGTAGAACGCGCTAAATTATTTTTATATTATGTTTACAACTCAAAGTCCTTGTATAACAAGAATACGCTTCCGGAAATGTATAATGTACGTACGGTTGTTATTCAGTCTAAACGTTTTATGGCACACATACATGTACCTTGTAGTACGAGTTCGTGCATTACTACACATTATATTCAAGCCATGAAGGCTCTTCACATAGTCCTTATGCCCAAGACATAAGAGAAAAAATTGTTTGAATTAAACGCTATCAGAATGCGATGACATCCAAAACATGTGCAAAAATGAATAATCGTCTAAATTAGTTTATAAGTCGCGGCAAAGGTCAGTCGGTCTCGTCGTAAATTGACCGCGTGGTAATCGATCAGGGGCCCATAAAAGTTAATAACGAATGTTTTTTTTTCATTTATCGGCATTCACATTCAATAATAGTTCGACTGGTTGACCGCTTCAGATAATGATACGCGGCAATAATGTATGTAGGTACCACTTCGCTAATGTGACAATGTATTTGAGTATTTTATTACTTACTCATATAGTTTTTTAACAACTATAAATACATAAAATTAGTGATTTCTATTTTTCACCATTTGCTAAGATATTTTATTGCAATTAGAAATGAAATGAATCTAATGAAGTAAATTTAACCACTATGTAGATAAGTTTTATAAGAAACTTTTTATTTATTAATTCAGCTGTAGTCCATTAAGCGCGCATAGCCCCGCTGGTAATGTGAATCGCAAGCGATCACATTGTTAAGCAACGTCGGGCGCGGCCGG
>DWQK01003861.1:0-11064 GCA_018231225.1 Noctuana stator
GCGTTAAGAATAGTAGCGTAACGCTTGATAGCCTATAACCTTCCTCATGAATGTAGCTATCATATAGAAAAAGAATTTTTCAAATCGGCCCAGTAGTTCCTGACGTTAGCGCGTTCAAACAAACAAACAATTAATTCTTCAGTTTTATATCTATACTAATATTATAAAGCTGAAGAGTTTGTTTGTTAGTTTGTTTAAACGCGCTAATCTCCGGAACTACTGGACCAATTTAAAAAATTCTTTTTCTATATGATAGCTACATTAATAAGGAAGGTTATAGGCTATCAAGCATTATTTTACTATTCTTGAGGCGGGTGAAACCGCGTGGAACAGCTATTATTAATATAGAAGTATAGATAGATATTAGACATGATGTTCATAGCCTGCAACCCTTTTTATGGCCCACTGCTGGGTTTCAAGCTTAATTTTTTTTACAATATCCAGACGTCTTTAGGTCGGCAACACGAACTTAATATTTCGGCAAAGTTGGTAGTGCTCATTTAAGTTGCCTCACACACTCGTTCGTAAAAAATTAGTATTTATCTGTGGTATTTACCCGCCATCAAAGTGTCACGACCTTGACCAAGTAATTCGTTATCTCTGTCTATCATACGCGAAAAGTGTATTTCTCCTTGTCTCTCCATAGAAAGCGACTTTCACCGAGACGAAATTTTGATTACAGAGATGACAAAACTCGTCATACTTTTTAGTTACAAGATAATCAATAATATCGTTAGTTACGATGATTTTAAATCTACGCACGTTTTATTGTTGTCACGTTATGCTGGTTTAAAATTATCTGTTACTCTCGGTGGTTATGGATTATGAAGTCAGTTTACGAATTTAGTTACGAGTTCCAATACGAACATCAGAATTTCTGTCTTTGTTCCAACTCAATTCTTACTTAATCTATGCTAATATATAAAGCTGAATTTGTTTGTTTGTATGTTTGTTTGAACGTGCTTATCTCATAAACTACTGGACTGATTTGAAAAATTCTTTTTGTGAATGATAGCTACATTCATGAGGAAGGTTATAGGCTATCAACATTACGGTTACTATTTCTTAACGCGGGTAAAACGCGGGTTTGTATATAAAATAGTAGCGTAATGCTTGATAGCCTATAACCTTTATCATGAATGTAGCTATCATATACAAAAAGAATTTCTAAAATCGGTCCTGTAGTTTCAGAGCCTATTCAATGCAAACAAACAAATAAATCTTTCCTCTTTATAATATTAGTATAGAAGTATAGATAAAAATAATCAATAAACTTTGAAAATGTGAAATGATTACCTGTATCTTTAAAGTTTAAATAAGATTTAATTTATTATTAGGATGTAGGCTGTCTGATGTTAAGTCATTGTAATGCTACAACCCATGGGTACCTACAATCAATCTCAAATAGGACGTCCTATAGTCCTATAAGACGTATACGATTGCGTCGCTACTCAATAGGACTGAAATTGTCACCTCAAATGTCCTGGATTTTTTGTAAAACTCGTAAACTACCTAATATAGGTAGGTATTTGTTATAAAAATCGATTACAACGATAGTCTGTTATTTATGAAATAGAACTGCTTTTTTTTGAAATAGAACTGAACTTTTTCCGTTTTAATGTTTCAGTTTGGTTCCTTCTTCGCGCATAAAGGTCACGGCCACGGCTGGGAACAACCTCATCCTCAAAACAAGGAAATACATCTGCATATACACAATGGTCAGCTTGGCCCACATGGACCTGAAGAGCACATACCTTTATGTAAGTAAAGTATAATTTATAGTAAAATATAAAATTTAACGTATTTTGAATACAGCGCCATCTGTTATTGAGTAGAAAATGTATTACAATTTCTAGCATTGTCGTGTTGCATACTTATGGCAAAAGATGGCGCTTTAAGAAGGCAATTTTAATGTAAACTTTGATTGTTTTTTCTTAATATTAAAATATTTGCAGAAATATTGATTTTCTTAATAATTATATTACTAATAGAACGTGTAAAAATTAATACTAAATGTTATAATTTTTTTAAATTTTCTCTTCGCCACTAGATAACGCTGTTTCACTATAAAATTTATATGTGATTTTCCGAATCAATATTGTTATAATCGTAAAACAAAGAAAGAACATGGAATGTATGAATCCCTTCTCATTTTTCTAGCTCCATGGAACAGAGAAGGTGTTCATAATCCCGAAGAGAAGCATATAAACGTAATGTACGATCCTTATGGAGGGCTTCAAACAGTTAGCACGCCCTACGGCCACTACATGAAGATTGAACCAGGTCAACAATAAAATAAGATAATATCATTATTAAATAATCAATCTATTTGTTCGTCTTTGTCTGTTACTACTGAAGAGAAAAATTTCTATTGCACAACAATAAATCAAACTAACATTCAATACTTATTACCTAATTTTAAAATTAAATTTGTATATAAATTGTTTATTAAAATTATTTAAATATAATTATATATTTACGAATTGAATATGTATAAAATTACACAAACTTTTTAAAAATTATTATTTTTAATGATGTAGGTAGGTACTGAAATACGAGAATACTTATAAAAATAGTATTGTCTCTGCCAAAAATTTAAAGACATTTTTTTTAAATATTACCATTATTCCTAGTTAAAGTAATTTATTAATTTATTTAATTGATAGGCATCTTCATAGATAAAAAATAATGGTTTACTCTTTTCTTTCGAAAATGAAAAGGAAAAGGGTAGAACATTTTAATTTAAGTGAAATAAAAAGACATTTTGTGTTGCATGGCATTGTTTTATTTAATAACAAAATATTAATAAAAAGCTGAATTTGTATCTTGAAGTATTCGTAACAATGGTAGTCACTGCCAAAGGTGTTAATAGGTATCAACTATTTTTTTGCACACCAAAATGGCTTCAACCCTTTTTATGCCCCACTGCTGGGCACGGGTCTCTCCTCACAACCGGGGAAGGCACACCAAAATACTTACATGTTATTATAAAAAAAATCAGATTATAACAACAGAAAGAAAACAAAATTATGCTCATCGCTGTCGCATTATCATAATATTATGCTACATCAGTAGTAACTACTATTTAATCTGTGGTCCAGCCCCGCGCGCTCATGTAAAGTGGCGCGAAAATACTTTGTCTGTTTATTACTTACAAATTACAATATAGGCAGAAATATAAAAATCAAATTAAAAAGTTGACAAGATTACTTCGATAAAATTTATCGTACATGATCATTTTGGCATCAGTAGAAACAATATGTTTTAGGCACTCTGATTAATTACGTATTTATTTTTTTAATGCACATTTACTTACGCAATTAAAACCACTGAAATTAGAGATTTCTGCAATAATTTACAAGGAAGGATAATTATAATCTAACAGCGCTTCTAGCTATAATAATTCTAACTAGAAGGCTGGCGCGATGTCAAGGCTAACCGCCTTAGAGGTAGAAATAGCTTGATCGAGCGCGCGCCGGTTTGAGATCAGTGTTGCCAGGTATTTGAAATCAATTTCATTTTAATTTGGCTATATTTTTTAGCTAGAAACATAAATATGAAAAAAATACAAGTTTTTATAAACAAAAGGCGGAAAAAAGATATATATTTTGATAATATATTACGTTGATGTCTAAATAGGAGTATCTAACTATATCTAACAGTTAAATAAGAGGATATTTTGAACACGTAATCAATAATTCCAATAGCGTGACCTCACACATGACAACACACTTCGATAATGCGAAGGCTTTACCGAATTTTCCTTTACAGACCCAGAGTCATATGATAGATTTGATATTAATTTGTTGGCTAAAGGTCAGTATTAATATATTTATGGAGCTAGGTGAGTTGGCAGACTTTGCTCTGTTGAGTCATAATATTTATGTTCTGTTATATTGATTAGTAAATGAAAAATAACGATATAATTGTCTTTGATAAAATAATAAATAAAAATAAGTGTGTTTGAAAGTTTTTACGATCGATAAAATTTATCAAACGGTTAAATTATCAAAATCGCGATTACAAAATGGGGGTTGGTTGTTGTAAAAGGGTAAAATTTAAGTTTAAATCCTTTAAAAAAATTCACAAAGTAATAAAAATCGATCAAGCCGTCTCGAAGGAGTTCGATTACAAACTCGCCAAGAGATTTTTATATTATTTTATTAGATATAGGTAGTCCCGACGCTAGCAGCATGCGCATTCTTAAATTAATTTCTCACCTCTTATGTTAATGAAATATTTTATCCTCTGTTTTTCCTCTAACTTTGATAAAATACCTAATGCACCAACTTTATTTTATCTCCGACGGAAAATTCTTGCAGATGATCTTCTATAACGTAAAACCTATATTAATATTTTATTATAGAGGAAACATTGTTATCCCACGTGTACAAGATGGTCGCTTTCGTGGCGGTGTCATTACTTCTCCAGTCAATAAAACCTACTTACTACCTATGTGATTCTGGTACTTTTCGAAGATCAACTGTATTTAGTACAGCATTGCTGTTCTTGTAACGAGATGGTTGCCTTCGCGGCGGTGCTACTTCTCCGGTCCACAAAGCCTTCTTTCTACCTATGGGATCCTGGTACCAGTCGAAGATCAACTGTAGTATTCAGCGGCTACCCTGAAGGGCGAGATAGTCGCCTCAATGGTGGTTTACTTCTCCAGTCAATAAAGCCTTCTTACTACCTATGGGATCCTGGTACCAGTCGAAGATTAACTGTAGTTAGTATTCAGCGGCTATCTCGAAGGTCGTGATAGTCGCCTCAATGGTGGTTTATTTCTCCAGTCAACAAAGCCTTCTTACTACCTATGGGATCCTGGTACTTGTCGAAAATCAACTATAGTATTAATAGTAATTATTTATAGTATTCAGCGTTGCTACTCTTGAGAGACGATGGTTGCCTTCGCGGCGGTGTTACTACTCCTGTCGACAACGCCTACTTACTACCTGTGATCT
This sequence comes from Noctuana stator, assembly GCA_018231225.1. Lineage (NCBI taxonomy): Eukaryota > Metazoa > Arthropoda > Insecta > Lepidoptera > Hesperiidae > Noctuana > Noctuana stator. Next base: position 4,962 of record DWQK01003861.1, read on the forward strand.
ATGTGATCCTGGTACCTTTCAAAGGCCGAATATAATGGTTAGGCAACGCAATGTGTATTTAAAATTCGCCACTAAGTATTGGATTATTTTCATAATAATTATATTTCGTTAGATGCGTCACAGAAGACTGACGTATAATATAAATTCTTTACTTCCCTAGTCAGCAAAGTCGAAACTGGTACATACTTAAAATATATTCATTTATCCCACAAACACACAAAATCCAACGAAATAAGGCGAAACAGTCACAAAAAAGCGAAAACCACTAGAACGGATGTCCTTCAAGCGACGTTAGAACGAGTATTTGACTTTTAAATACCATTTCATAATCGACACACGCCCGCTCACACATGTTTTGTGAATGTCGATTTTTAAGTCACTCGTCAGAGATCAAATAACATAAGGTCTGGGTACTAGGAGGTACTAGGAGGTCTTAAATAAGCAGAGAGAAACTGTCCTCATCATCAAAAAGGGAGGTTTCGACTTTCTCAAATTCGACTAAATTTTTTTAATGTTTGTTACCTTATAACTTTCGACTGGGTTAATGAATTTTGATGATTCTTTTTTTATTTGAAAGCTAGTACTTTCCGTGTGGTCCCATTTCAATTTGGTTTAATTCTGACAATAGCATCCATGAGAAAACCACACAAATGTTAAATTTGCTTTGCATTAAGTATGTACGCGACTATTTTGATGTCCGCTGTTTTCGGAACGCGAGTTCTTTATACTTAATATCATAAAGCTGAATTGTTTGTTTGAACGCGCTAATCTCAAGAACTTCTGGACCGATTTGAAAAATTCTTTTCGTATATGATAGCTACATTCGTAAGGAAGGTTATAGGCTATCAAGCATTACGTTGCAATTCTTAACGCTGATGAAACCACGTGACACAGCTAGTTATAAAGAAAGATAAACAATTGAATTGAACCCCGTAAGTATTTTTGTGATTGAAAATGCAATAAAAATAATAAAATATAGGTCCTATTTATGATATTTGTACGATAATTCGTCTGAGAATTAGCACATAAAAACAATTCAAAAGATGAGTGGGTTGGTATTGGCCTGATGAGGTCACCTTGCTCTCTGCGTGGGAGGGTCTGAGAACTTAGGCATTTTATAATATAACTAGCGACCCGTCCCGACTTCGCACGGGTGCAATGCTGATACTAAATACACTACAGAGAAACTGTGAACGTTCATACATATAAATCTTCCTCTTCAATCACTCTAACTATTTACAAAAACGCATCAAAATCCGTTGCGTAGTTTTGAAGATTTAAGCATACATATGGATTTAGGGACAGAGAAAGCGACTTTGCTTTATACTATGTAGTGATGTACTCGTATGAACAAACATACATACATATTCTATAATAGTTATTATTAAGGCTATAAGAATTTTTCACTAGGTTACATTCGTGAGAATTATCTAGTATTTTATACTAACTACACTTAACTCGAGCCATATTTTGACTAAAACCAATGTTAATTAAATAATTAATGCGGTTAAGTTAATGCGGGATTGGCCTTGACACGGATCACATACATACATACATACATACATACATACATACATACATACGAGTAAGTTTAGATATCATATAAAACATTAAAACTTCCATTTTTTGTTGTAAATATTAATTAATCTTTAGTTTTTTTTTAATTTAATTTTTTTTTATGTTAATTATTTTGTGTTTTGATAAATAAAAAATCTAAACATTGACAATGGAAAAATGAAGAAAAATATATCTATAATAATAATCTATATACAATATACATAATATTATGCTTGTAGGATATATAAAAGGCAAAGCTGACTAACTGACTAACATAACGCACAGCCGAAACTACTGTAACTAGAAACCTGAAATTTAGTACAGGTGTTCATTTCATGATGTACTTAAGTCAGTGCTAAGGAAAGATTCATAGAAATTCTACCCCTAAGAGGGGCGAAGTTTATATAGAATTATCTCATTTCTGGACTTAGAAGTATGTAAAAGTATATAAATAGAAGAGGAGATAAATCTACTATGTTTCTGAGTTTTACGACCCGATTCTGAACTCCATGCGGACGGAGTTGTGAACATAAGCTAGTCACTACATAGTATAAAATAAAGTCGCTTTCTCTGTCCCTATATCCCTATTTATGCTTAATCTTTAAAACTACGCAACGGATTTTGATGCGGTTTTTTTAAAAGACAGAGTGATTGAAGAGGAAAGTTTATATGTATAAACGTTCACAGTTTTTCTGTATTGTATTTAGTGCACATTGCACCCGTGCAAAGCCGGGGCGGGTCGCTAGTTAATTGATAAAACAAAGTAATTCCATCAAGAGTTGTGTAAAGTATTTCTTGTTATTTCGTATTCTTCTTTCTTCTGTTCTCTAGTAAGTTGAAAAATATACACAAACAATAAACAAAACGTATACATTCGAATAAATCTGAACACACACACACACACACACACACACACACACATAATAATAATACATTCCAATAAAATTATAAGTTGCTCAATGCAAATTCCCAAAAAGCCAAAAAAATAAAAAAATCCATTTGGTTAATCAATGAATGAATAAATTTATTAATTTGCAACAAATACACAATACACAAGATTTTTGATTTTTGAGAATTTACATTTTCTTAATTTAAAACAATATAATCCATTGAGAAAGTCGTAAAGTCTTTTTGGTGCATTATTCTGTCTTCTCTTCTCTCTTCGTTCGCAGTGTACCGGGATAAAACGTAACCTCTATCAGGCTATGTCTGATAGACATCAAAGACAGACAAAGCCAAGGAGAGGCTAGGTCAACATCCCATGCTCTGACGTCATTGTTCACGGAGAATCCTTTCTTGTTCACGACTTCAAAAAGGAGTTTCTTAAATCCACAGTAGTCTTTTTTATGAATGTTACCTCATTACTTTCGACTGGAAGAATCGATTTTGATGATTCTTTTTTATGTTAAAGCTGGTGCTTCTTTATACATCTATAGGTATATATAAAGCTGAAGAGTTTGTTTGTTTGTTTGAACGCGCTAACCTCTGGAACGACAAGTAGGATTCAAAAAATTCTTTTTGTGTCTTATAGCTACATTCACGAGGAAGGTTATAGGCTATCAACGTCATTACGTCACAATTCTTAACGCGGGTGAAACCGCGTGACACAGCTAGTATTATATAAATGGGGATGGAGCAGACAATTAAAGCGTCCTACATATTTCAATATCTAGTATTAATAATTATTAATCATACCATAACTCTTTTAAATAATTTTTTTTTTAAATTCTATTTCTTAATGAGCGCAGAGAAATGCATTCGGTGTGCCCATGCAAAAAGGGCACCTGATGGAAAACTTTACTAACCTCCTTATGAACTCTTATGAAGAAGAAATAATGGGGAAAGAATGAAATGGGGAATAAATGTTTCCAAAATTACATTTCCAAAATAAATAAAATAAAACAATAAAACAGTCTGACAATGTACTAACACACCTTGTCGATATTGTTACGTTAAATTCCTTTTAATTCTATCAACCAAAACGTGTCTCACAACTTTAATAGCTTCAGGTTTAAAGTCTAGTCAAAACAGAGTCAGGGACTCTGACCCCACATACTTGCAGTCACGACCACTGCTCGTGTAACTTCTGTGATGAGTAAAGGTAAACTTTGAGGTTATGCGACCAGAGCGCCTAGTCTACTATTGCAGTTGTGTCGTATTGTATAATGGAGCGAATGGTTTATTACTGACGTCATTGGTAATCTATCATTTTTAAAAGGGAGTTAATAGGGGAAAGGGGGATACGGTAAACAGATGAATAAAATTGTAATTCTTTGTCCGTGACAATTATATTGAAAATCAGCTGGTATTTTTAGTTAGGTTAATAATTTAGAATTAGTCATCTATGCGAATTCGTTTTTCGTTTTTTTTAATAATTTAAGAATTAGTCTGTGCGAAATCGTTCTTAGTTTTTTTTTTAATTAATATATGACCAATAAATTAACTATTTTTATTTTCAAAGATTTAAATAATTTTAACAAAATGTTATAAATATATGATATACGATACAATCCCATTGTAATTACTGTACATTGTTATCCAAATATGATATTAAAAATATGTTGGCTGAAAGGATCAAATGCAAGACCATAAACCGATTATAAAAAAAATGTAATACGTATTTATTATCTGCGGGGGACTGTATACAATTTATTAATCTGTGGGGTACTGGGTCGCGGCGGGTCACTACAGTATCTGTCCCAAGGTCACATTCCCACGGACCAAGGTTATGAATCAGATTTGCAAAAGAAAAAATATCGGTATGCATTTTTTATACAACTTTTTTGGGTACCCGATTGATTTGGCTCGGATTCGGATTGGAATTGCGTTTTTGGTACGGTGATATATGGTCTGTGGAGCTTTTGAAGCTGTTAGCATTTTTATTTCAAGATTTTATATCTAAATTTATATCGATTCTACAGATCAACTTAAGAAGGAACATTTTTATTGCATTGATATATAATATGCAGGGTGAGTGGTCCAAGGGTCATTACCAACGGGGATAACTGGAACAGTCCTTGTTTTAAATAATTAATGGAGAAGTTTATTACAATTGCTGTAGAAAAGACATCAACGAGGTACTGACACATAACGAAGAGTAATAAATAAAAATATTCTGTTATTAGAAGTTTGAAATACGAACATACATTGTATATTAATAGATAATAAAAAACTAAAGATAAAATAATGGGTTCAAACCGCTGTCTCGCGGTAAAGAACCCAAAAGACTAGACATAATAGAATAATTATTTAATTCAAATTTAGTAAATGCAATTGAAATTTCATTACCTTTAATCACTACCTCATTACTGACTTCCATTTTGGCCGTTTGTGTTATAAACAGAATTCAGATACTTTGATTTGCTTTTGATATTTTCCGCCCAAAAATAAGTAAAACTATTGTTAAAACTCTGGCAACACTAGACCACCAAACTAAGGACTACAAGTTTTGTGTTTTTTCCATTCTGTTCACGTACTTTTCGATTTTACTGAGAAATAAGCGTCTTGGTTTATGCTGACGTCACGATGGCCGATTTTCGATGGTTCTAAGGTATTTATTTATTCTTTTTGCGTTTTATCATTCAATGCTCTAGCTCTGTGTTTGTGATGTAATGATAAAAATATCTACTAAAACTTATGGTCTCCTAGTACTTTACTATCATAATTATTCTGAATTATGTATGTAAAAAAAGTTATTTAACCAAAACAGCATACAAAACTCATAAAAGCCGCTAAATGTATCTTTTTTTAATGTAAATTAGAATTATTTGGTACTGGTAACGTTTATTCCTTTAAACGAATCGATGACTATAAAAAAAATAATGTTTATGGTTTACAAGTATGTGTTTTTGTTTTAGACTCTCAACGTCAATTTGAAAGTAGGTATCTACATCTACAGTAAACCCTTTTTTTTTATAAAATTATTCGGAAGATATCTGTACATTGGTCGAACTTTATCCTTTGGGCAATTAAAAAAACTTCATATTCGTAGATAAATAACTTCATAATATATCTGAGTTTCACTTTAAATAAACGAAGGTGACAGATAATTAAAACCAATGTTCATTCGCTTTTCAAACCTCCAGTCGAAAGGAAAACGCGTCGGCCATGACAGGACAGCATCTAATTTTCCTTGTAGAATCTTCCGTAGATATTAATCGTAATTGTGACATTAGATTCGACTGACATTTAAACAGCTGTCTATAAATAACATTCTACCGCCAACCCACTCAATAAAATTAATTATGGAAATAGAGATAATACTCGCAAATAATCAAGTTTTAAGATTCCTGTCTGTTCGTTTTTGTTAATTCTATTTTTTATCTGTATATTTACATAATAGTGTTGTGGTAAATAATATATGTAGTTTAAAAAATTCTTCATTCGCAGGGCATTATATCTCCATCGGTACCAATTGTTATCAGTTAAATTACTGTTGGAAACTTGTGAAGTCAGATAGATTTCAATATTTAATAGTTATAGATAGTTAATATTGATGAAACCAAGCCCGCGGTTCCACCCGCGTTAAGAATAGTAACGCAATGCT
>DWQK01003862.1:0-11064 GCA_018231225.1 Noctuana stator
GGCTACAATTTATAAAGATATTGTGTGAATTGCTCGAAATACTAATCCTGCGCAGACGAAGTCGCGGACACCAGCTTGTACCTGTATAATATTTATAACGTAGCTTTAGAACGATCTTTAAACGACTCATTTCAAATAAAATATATTCTTGTAACTGGAGAGTAGATAATAGTTTAAAGACATTTTTCGTAGCAGTTAAAATGGATCGCTTTCGTTCTAAAAGTGCGAGAATAGAAGATGAGATAATGGGTAGGTATAAACACGATTTGATTTTGAGCATACCTATTGTACCTGCTCTGTGTTATTCTCGTACACTTAAGGCCACACAAACAAGCACGATGAAGCCCGGTGCACTGTGTACGTGTGGCCGAACGCAGCGGGGTGCACCGGGCCCGGTTTTTAATAATTTTATTGCCTCTCTCCCATTACAACATTGATGAATTTGAAACAATGCCCACTGCGTCCTATGGAATGTGTATTTTTAAAATCACCATGGGTGTAGGTACTTAGTCATAATGGTTTTTTAAAGAATGAATGTTTGTAATCCATGGCATGATTTTAAATTAACGCTGTCCATTCAGTATCCCATACTAGTACTATGCCCTGCATTGAAAGTAGCGTGAATTAAGCAAAAATAAAAACCTGGCAAGATTTTAAAAAGTAATAAATTGTTAAAGGGCTTAATAATTTATTTTTTTGTCTTATTTATAGTAAGTTGATCGCCGGTTAAATTTTCAACGTGCGTACTTTTATTTCTACAATAATACCTACCTATTTTTGAACCACATACTATGATTAAAATCATTCAAAGTATTCAAACGAACAAAAACTGTACTAGTACTTTGATTCGCTTCTAAAATTGAATTTAAAAACCGAACTCCATTCAAATGTTTTATTTATAACCGAAGCGGTTCGAAAATTAAAATCGTGACCATAAAGAGAATGAGTGCTGACTTGCGGCGTACAGATTAAAGAACGTTGCATGGCCGTAATAATTAAAGGAATTTCGATCTTATGTCTTAAACAACACGGATCATTAATTGTACTAGTAATAAATTGAAAAATCGGTATAACATTTATAGTTAACATTAGTTGAGCAAAATGCTTGTTTGTATGCAACAAATTGAGAGCAATTTTGTATGATTAATGATTTTAATGTGTAAATAAACACTCCGTAATGTACCTAGTTCAAATAATCTTTATTCATAGATGAATAAGTGAATCGCCATCTCATCAAATTTAGCGTATCGTATTTGTGTTTTCTCCATGTACTTCTATAATGCCGGTGTATGTGGATATATTTGGCCAATATTTGTAGAATCCGATGCAGTTTAGCGCATCGCGTCGGATTGAGATCGGCAATTATCGGTAAACGATTACGTGCTGAACAGCGGCCGCGCTGCGATGCGTGCCGCCGACTGCCGATGCCGCTTGAGGGTTCCCAATTTACCGAATAAATAAAAAGGGATTTAAAAATATTTACTGTAACTAAAATATTAAATTATTTATTTATACTTTTGATTAGTACAAAGTATCTGAAACAAGGACTTAATGCTTGAAGCATACTACAATATTACATACTTATATCTATTGAAATTCTGAACAGTCAGACATAAAAGCAGCGCAGGGTTGTAAATCAAAAGATTTTCTGCATATTCAATGAAACGTTACACGTAGAAATTCATCCCGGCCGTCCTGCCTGTCGTTAGATAATATATGAACATAACTCCGAACAAACAACACGCATTAAGTCACGGTATTTATATAAATATATTTAGATCCAAAAACACATAACAAGTGTTTCTTGAAACTATGTATTTTAACAAGTATGCTCACTTAATCCTGATTCTCACAACTCATTTTGAAAATGTTTTATGAGCCGGTGCAGTTTTTGCATCAACATTGCATAGTTTGCAATATTTCATGTAAATGCATCGTTGACAACCCTAGAAAGTCCGTCCTGCGAAGGGTGCACCAGAGGCTTATTTATTTGCTTTCGTCGATAATGAACGGGCTTTATCGACGGCAGCCATTATCGAAATTATGGGAAGTTGGCCACATATTTGCTCAGGTACGAGGAGGATACAAGATTGTTGATGTTTGTTCATTGTAATGTTTAATTTAACAGAATATAATAAGAAAAGTGATAATATATAATACGTAGGTTAGGTATACACATATTTTAACACAATTTATTTGGACTATATTGCCTTCAACCCTTTTTTTGTCCCACTGTTGGACACGGGTCTCTCCCCACAACCGGGGAAGGCCTGGAGCATACTCCACCACGCTGCTCCAATGCGGATTGGAGGGACTATATTGAAACAATTGTCTATTTTTTTTTTGTTTTATTAAAAACCATCTTCAGTTATTTTAAACACGTGTATCGCTATTCGTTCACGGTACATACTATAATTCATTTCCAATACATTGGACGCTCAATTCAATTAATTGATCCATGAATTGCAATTGCATTGAAAAAATCAATTGATCACGTTTGCCGCTCGAACGCGTGACCACTCGCCACTGCCACTTTCTACGAATGGCAAATGGTTAATGATAATTAGGCAAATTAGCTCATTATCATAAGCTCATTAGTCGATCACTTATAAATTATTATCACGCAATGGTTTGCACGAAAGTGCATGGGTTTTCCTGCCTAATCTACTTTGGTGGTACGTTTAGTAGAGGGTAAGAATAGTAAATAATATGTATATACGAACATCGGAACATAGAACCTTATCCGGCTATGTTCGGGTGTATTTTTGTCTCTTTCCTTGACACAAAATACTTACAAAATTTCGCTTGTTCTATTATTATAATGGATCACGATTAGCATAATGGACACGTTGCTATTTAAATATTGTATTATCATAATGCTAATTACCTTGTCAAATATAATTAAGCATGAATAGATAAGTACTTTAGACTGACTTTTAAACTAAGTACTTCGAGATGTCATTGGCATTAGTTTTTGTTCGTTTTAAAATGTCAGCGGTATTAAAAAATTAATGATTCTCAGAAAGTATTTGTGTGTGTTTTTTGGAAACATTTTTTTTTATTATCAATTAGTTCGGTAATCGGTTGCGTGTTTAAAGTTTGTTGTTTCAATATTTTAATTAGAATAGAGAATCATTTAGATCCTGGGGGCCAATTACGTCTATAGTTATAAGTATCTCGTGGGGTTGTAGTGAACACTAAATATCTATTAATTATTAGATTAAACATTACAGTAAAGAACCTTTGTATAATCATAAAAAAACAAAGTCGCTTTTTCTGTCCCTATCTATGCTTAAATCTTTAAAACTACGCAACGGATTTTGGATGCGGTTTTTTTAATACATACAGTGATTGAAGAGGAAGGTTTATATGTAGAAACGTTCACAGTTTTTCTGTAGTGTATTTAGTAACAGCATTGCACCCGTGCGAAGCCGGGTCGGGTCGCTAGTTATATATAATAATATGTATAGGGTGACTTAAAGGTGGCATTAATATATTTTTCCCACAACTATAAATAATCAAATAACATATATAGGTAAACCAGTTTTGTAGAATTTGTAGTGCAATGACAGGCGCTAAATTCTTTACGGCCATAACATTTAAATTTCGAATCATGGCATTCCAAATGCAATTAAAAATTAGAATCTAACATCAAGACACATTAACGGAAACTTGTTTATAGTTTTTTTTTAATTAGCAATTTTTTTCCTCATTTATGAAAGTGTAGAATATGTACCTGTATTTTTGAGAAAATAACCTTTTAATATAATACAATTTATTTGTATTTAAATTTTTATTAATAAAGGTCAGGAATGGGTCATAGAGGGCATAATAAAAACTATTTTAACATATTATAAAAGGCATAAAGGAATCGAAACTTTTGTGAACACGTTATTAAAACGATAAATTTCGTGTCATAGAGACCGCGTTTCTTGTTTTCCCAAACTGCAATATTTAATATAAATCCGCATGAAAAATTATGATAATCGAGTTTATTTTCTATCATATTGCATACGAAAATATTCTAACGCTAATGTTCTATACATAAATAACACATTTCAAAACACTGTCACTGATGGCCAGCGACCTCAGTTCAGCAAATGTTTACTTACTTTAACTTTTTAAAATAACCTCTATGCGTTAAGACATAGAGTTGAGAATCAAAATATTATATAAATCTGGAAAAATAATCTAGTCATTTCATTTCTAAGTCCGTAATAAATTACATTGGATTCCACAAATATTGTAATTTGGCTCATTAATCGCGGCTAAAGCTTTATAATAAATGATTAAATTTAATTAAAGATATCGGTATTATTTGTACGATACAGCTGGGTCACTAAAATGTTAAGAAAAGCTCTGAATAAAAACTAATAAATATTAATCTTTATAATCTGTCATCATCATCCTATCACAGTCCAACTGCTGGACACTAATTTCCCTTCAAATACAAGAAGGGTAACTGACTTGCGGTAATTTTTTTTTAATCTATACAAATAATAATATAAAGTCGAAGAGTTTGTTTGTTTGAACGCGCTAATCTCAGGAACTACTGGTCCGATTTGAAAAATTCAAAAAATTCATTGCTATCAAGCGTTACGCTAAGGGTGAAACCAGCTAGTATAATATATTTTAATTTTCGTTTGCATCAAATACGTACTTTTAAACACACATCAGTTACTTACGTAACTTTTTTATAACCAGTAAAGTGCTACCCACTTACACTTCTTCAAACACTTAAATAATGCATCCGATTTAACCAATAGATTAAAGTAATCGATTAATCCAATCATTTCTCCGTTACGGTTGACTACGATGCGCTTTAGGCTACTTAGTACCACGGACCAGGTACACAGAGGATGGAGCGTAAACGAGGAAGCCCTGTTGCGAGAGTGTCAAAAACTCACTGCAACGTTTAGTCTGAAGAAAAGCTTATAGAGGGCCTCTTCTTGGTATTTTCTCTACGCTTAATACTAAGTTATGTATGAGTAGGAATTTAAATTTATTCGGAAGCTATTTACCTTACCTTCCTATCCATTGGCTTATCGTTGGTAGGTAATTAACGAAAAGCGTGTGATTTGAATTGGTAATATAAGTTATTAATGTTTACTTAAAGCTCGAGAGAAATTAATGGAACGATACATTTAAAATACCATCTCAAAAGATTGGGTTATCCAAAGCACCTGGTGGAATTTTTTATTTTCAATATAGACAACCATCTTATTCCTCATATCATGTCAACGCATCCACGTATCACACAGGACTTATTTTATTTGAGGTTTGACGTGGGTGTCCGTGGCTCCTAATGGCCACATAAGATCAGGCGACTCGCATGCATAAGCGACAGTAGCGAGAGTTTTTTTCTCCAGGCCTACTGTAGTCGAAAGGGCGTCTAAAGCCGATTTACAATTTACAGTTTGCTATTTGTATAACGTTCTCTTAATATTACAGTTGCTAATTTCACCGAGTCATATATTTTCGCGATAGTTACGTAATTGATGGCGTAAGTAATAGGCCATTCATTTAGCGGCAGATCAGTGGCCATGTCTTAGAAGATGGATGACTAGATAACCGATCTGCTTGCCTCATATCTTGATGACCTGTCTTGCATTAAAGAGCAACTGTTATGAATGTAGATTGAAGCCTCTTAAAATATTATGGACAAAATATTTGGTATTGATTTGATAGTAAAAAAAAGGTTGAATGAGAAAATAAGTTAGTACCTATATTATTATTTATTGATTTTGTAATTTAAAAGAAAAATTATTAATCATTGAAAAATGATCATTTTAAATGTTAACACTTTCTGGTTTGTATAGAAATATTAAATGATTTTTATATAGAGCATACTATTCTATATCAAATATTTTACCCAATCATAGTTTGTGTCATGCAATGTCTTAATTTACATGCTTCAATACAAATAAATGAACCTAACCAACCTTATCAAACATAGCAATATTAAATTCAAAACTCGAAGCTAAACCAAGTGCTTAGTTACTTACTGCTAATTCTACATGAACTGCGCCCGCGCAAACAAGCCAGCTCTTTGAGCACACCGCCTAATGTACTGGACTTGTTTCAGCCCCAATGTTAGTGACACCAGAAGGATAGAGCTTGTCGGGACTGTCCTGAAAGGAAATTTCATGTCTTGGTTCGGGCATAAAAAAATCCCGAATTTAATGTTGAGTACGTTGTACGTCAACTTTGCTTAAGTGCTACTTTATATGTTTCAGAGTATTTGTAGTAATTGAAGGAGTAGGACATATACATTGTTGCCACTTATCGTATACGATATTCAGATATCCTCAGATATCAAGTCTTTAAGTTTTTACTAACTCTATTAAACTTTTAATTGTCACGCTTTCTATAGTTGTTGTTATTTTAGAAGTGAAAACCATTTATTGATCATTGTTTTTGTCATTTATTTATTTGTAAAATTGTCGTTGGCAAATTACCAAACGGCCAAGACGTCATTCCGAAGAAAAAAAAAGTTCAAAAAGCTCAGTCTCTAGCGAAGCAGAGATTTAAATAATCTCCATAGATATTCTGTTTTTGATTTAAATGTAAGAATAGAGTGTAGGTGTGTGTGTCCACACACGACTAAGGAACTCTTTTAGGTATATTATTGTGAAGCTATTTTAATAGGCACTTGTCCCGGAATTTTCGACTGCAAATATGGCATCTGCACTCAATATACAACTGCCGGAACTAATCTTCTAACAGTGATACATTTCTGCAGTCGTCCTATTCAAAGTATTCAGTGTGTCATATTATAAGTGTCTGCCATCACTACAATCATTGTATTAAACGAATCTTATTCAGTTATAGTTTTTAGACTTTTGTATGAAAATTTATTATTTTCATGAGTTATTTAGGTACCAACCAAGACTTGAAAAGTGTCAGTATGTTCCATCATCTTACCATAAAACTGACACGTTGTTTCAGGAAATACTTATGTAAGTAGATTTCGTGTAGTTGACTTCCCTACAATATTTTCATCATCACCACTTAGTAATTTAATGGTCCAATCGCTTAGTAGCATGTGAATAGCCCGATCGCGGAAGCCATTATTTTTTCAAATAAATAGTCGTATTTAATTATGTTGGAGGAGACAACTTAAGTCAAAAAAGCCTAAAATGTCGTGGCAAATAGCGTTGAATTCTCTGAGATTACAGATTTATAAATAAATATTCAAAAATTAAAACCTACCTACAGTATTAGTAACTATACATACTACTAGATATACATTTATAGAACTAATCAAATCACATCCACACAAAGTATCGTTGTCCTGCACGGCGGCCATTACTCTTAGCTCGGCTGCACTTAGGAGAAAGGAATCCAGTACAAAACACTACAGCACAGACTGATATTGATAGATCGCGATGCTGCACATTAATGGAACAAGTGTAATGTTACTTGTTCTAATTATAGTTACTTCTGATATGGATATTGTTAGTGCTAGCTGGGATTTCATATTTCAGAAAGTAGAAAAGGTACCTATATACGTGTATTATTAATATCTATTGTATCAATGTTACAGAGTTTGTACATTCAAAGAGGTTAATGCGGGCTTGCCTTGTTTTAACAAAAAAGTTAACGTTCAAACGTTCAGCCCTCACGGTCCCAATATTATGGGGATTCCCTGTGTCGTGGGTCCCATGGACACAAACTCCCAAACCAGAAACAGAAATCTAAATTCTTGAAACTGCTGCTGTACCGGGTATCGAACCCAGGGCGCTCCGAATGGTAGACAGGCACGTTAACCACTACATCACACGAGTCGTCGTAATGGAATAAATATATTTTCTTTCAAATTCTGCTACAATCTGAAATAGCTAGATTGTAAGAGTATCCATGCACAGTTTGTGAACGGCCGCATTCCTGTTACATAGAGCTCTTTCTCTGAGACCCACGCACCGGAGAAATTCTAAGTGCATTCCGTTACACTGCTAATAGGTATCTTCTTATATGGTTGATCGATTGTTGCTGCGTGTCGCGAGATTAGGTTGGTATTTGCCTTCTCTCTCTCTCTCTTGCTCTCTCAGTATTGTACAGTAGCTATTTTGAAAACTTCCGTGGCACAGTAATAAGTTAACCTTCAAATGTCAATTATGTTTAAGTGTGAAAATCTAACGCTTTTTAAATCTTTGGGATTACTTTTTGTGCCCGTGAAATTTCACAAGCAATATTTTGGAATAAACGACTTATTTGACTTGGACATGCCAAATGTTTATATCAACTTAATCTACATGGCGGTAAAAGTAAGTGTCCGTTTATTATTCTACGTTCATTCGATCATTAGTATAGTAGGTATCGTCTTATATATATCTTTTATAGTTTTCGGTCTGTTAGCATATAGCATTTTATTGTATATTTACTAGACAACATTAAATGATCAATGCCTATTAATAATTTGCTACAAACTAACTGAAGCGTTCACATAAATCATGGCGGCGATACATATTCTTATATTGGCCCAAATATTTTTTCACGATCTAATTAAACAGATTGAAAGGCAAGCCGTTGGATAACAGAGGAATGCGGTCGGTGTCGAAATATCGTATCGACTTTTTGTACTATGCCGCATTCCATTAAAGTTTAATATTATTTAGAGCAGCAATAGTCTAGCTAGTAGTACCTACTCGGAATTACTAGTAGACTAGACTGACTTTAGTCGCTCATGCTGTAGTTCTTTGCTCAAATCTCAAATCTTACAACCCTCCGTTCCGTTGAAGTTGGCAAACTTGCTCAGCTTTGAATGAATAAAAAAATGTGTGTAGCCCAAATTCTCCCATTTATAAGGTGTGAGAATACAAAATTCACCGACTTTCAGTTTATCAGTGAAGTGATTATTAATCTAAGTTGTGCACATAGTCAGCATTTAGCAATGAGACTGGAATGAGTTGATTATGATCATGAATGGAAATCTGTGAAACAGCCAACTTTCCAGCCAATTCACACATGTAAGCAGTCGAATGTCACCACAGCACGAAATTCACATTGCCCACCAAGACCACCTGTTTACACCTACGAAATGTTTACACCTGCGACCGTCGCACTAAACAAATATTTACACGTCAAATTGAAACGGTAAATTCCAAATAAACATGTCCGAAACGTCCAACGCCCCACACAAGATACTGTTTGTGGAAAGTCGACGGCGTCACATCGGCACGCGACTCTTAATCAGCGAACAGTAGATTGTTATGATTTCAGTCGTCGAGAGCTTTAAATACGACGCATTGTCAACTTGACATTTTAATATCGCCTACACAATCGAGAAGGGGTATCTGGATGGTACCGCTCATCGACGCTCAAAAGACCCCAAAAAAAGAAATGCGGCCGCGGTCAGGTAGTCAGCCTTCTGTGCCCATTGTGGCTTAACGAGCCATTCAATACACGAATCATTCGAACAGGTGGCGCTTTCGGATCAAATTATCGACTCCACACTTCCTCGCTGTTCGCAGTTTTAGGAGTTCGACGAACGCGTCTCATTATTCAAATGTATATTCGTGGCGTGAAAGCGCTTCGATAACCTCGACGGCAGCGGAACGTGCACTGAATGACTGATAAACAGCATGCGCCTAGATCCTGCGCTATTATTGGCTCGCTTCCAATAGGAACTCTATGCTGATGATGTAGGGGCTAGCGATGTTAGCATTCGATGAGCGTCGAACGCGGATAAACCGACTCATTTCCATTACATCAATGCGAAAACGATGCCGCGACTGCAACTCTGCAGTCTGCACTGTAGCTACAACCACTGTACGTTAATCAAATGACTATCGGGTAGCATCAATAATTCGATAATCTAACGATTTCCCGGCAGCTACGTGTTGCGTTATCGCCAGCAGTTTCATCTATTACATGTACAGTTACGTCTGACGTACTCACGGTTTTCCAGCGCTTTCTAACAGGAAAAACGATTCTCACAAAATATCAACAGCGGGCATAAGATTATCGATGCGATTTGTCGAGGTGCATCGGCTCGGCTAGATGGCAGATCGTCCCGCGATAGCTGCAGACACTAGCCTGTATTCCGGCCGGAGCTCGCATTCCGATGGAAATTGCTCGCGGCGCAGCCAGATTACTGGCGCCGCACTGGATAATTACGCACCGTCGAGGACATCCATTAAGGTAGATAATTCAGCGGCTGCAATTAGAGGATGAGTCGTGATTCGACGGCGGCGATGCAAGCGATAAAGCGGGCGACCGATGTTAAATTAACTGTGCCCACAGTTATTAAAACTAGCCGCGGGTGTCTGTTTAGCATTCGCAACGAGAGTAACGAGGCGGACGAGCGCCCTCCGTATCGGGAGTGGTTCTAATTGCTTCGGTATGCGCAGAGAGGTGTAATTTCACTAGATACATACGAGTAACAAACGGAACCGGCGTGATATTCTAATGGCGGATTGGCAACAAGGCCGCTCGGCAGCCTTGCCTTTCCGCGTCACCCAATCGGAGCCTGCTATGGTGGCTTCGATCTGAATAACAGAACCGGCTCTAGCTCGCGCCACAAATGTTATTAACGTAATAAAGTACTAGATAAAACGGGCCCGGACAGCGTGTGAACGCAGAGAGAAAGCCGTTGTCGCAACGTTAGTTAGTCGCTTATTACCATCCGATAGACGGTTTGACTCGTGTGCTTGATTGCTGTCGTAGAAGTTTGTGTATAAATTGTCTTTATAATAGTCACAGTTAGCCGCTAAAAGTGTTTATTGCTGACGATAATTTTTAATAATTTGTGGCCCGTGTGATGATTTATTTTACGACCCACGATGTTAAGAGTTATGCAATAGAAACAGATGTTATTCACGCTTAAGAAAAGCTGGTTAAATGTTGTGCAGTAAAATGTTATCCCGTTCTTAATCTAAATTGAACGTTCAGTGCGGAACGGTTGAATTGAAATATATATAACAGAAATGAGTTGTGGAATCTGATATCTTGGCAGATTACTCGTCGGCGCTCTATAATGAAATTGAAGAGACATCGCAACCGAACCGATATCCCGAGATCAGCGAAACACATTCACGCGAACGTTTCAATCGATTCGATTTG
>DWQK01003863.1:0-11064 GCA_018231225.1 Noctuana stator
CGGCCGCGCCCGACGTTGCTTAACAATGTGATCGCTTGCGATTCACACTGCCAGCGGGGCTATGCGCGCTTCAAATTAAATAAAGTATTATACATATATTAAAAATTAAAAGTATTACCTATACTTTAAGATAAATATATCTTTATAGTTACCTACGTGACATACTGACATACCCAGAAAACACTGATAAACATACATGTCTAATATATTTGTAAATAAATTAGATAAAACTAAATTATATAAATTAAAAAAAAATTGCAGTTCGTTTTCGTGACGCAAGCGCCACTGCGCTATCATCGCTACTACAGATCTCATTAAACGAGTCCCCCAAAGAATAGCTATAAGCAAATATGTAATATTGCCTGTGCCTGCTATTGTCAGCCGTCAATCAATCACTATATTAATCAACTGACAGAATCGTCCGTCTGTGTATAGTAAGTATAGTAGCTACACTAGCTGTGCATGTGTGAGTTCATAGTTTTTGTTACTGTCTATAGTGTTTATACGTATCAGTGCTACTCATGTGACATGAGAGTGGTTTTATTTAGTTTTCAGTCACTCAGCCAAAATGAAATGGTATAATTATAACTCGAGATAAAAAAAACCATATTAAAATTGTCACGAGTTTACTTAAATTTGAGACTTATATAATTTTCGTTGTCGGAACTGGATGAAATTAAAATGGGACCAAATGGGAAGCATTGTCTTTCAAATAAAGAAGGATCATCCAAATCGGTTCATCGAATTGTCTTTGTATTAGTCCATAGCATCCACGACGCAGGGTAACCTAGTGTAGGGCTGTGAGTGTGAAGCGTTTTCATTAATATTATTATGTTTATTACGAATGTATGTTGTTATTTTAAAATTTTTCATCACAAAGTAAAATGTGTAGATACCTATTTATATAAAAAATTTTTTAGAGCGGAATATTCCTGAAAATATTTCTGCAACAAATACTCGTACGTATCCAATAGCCAACAGCAATATGAAATAGACTATTTCGAGAATAAAATGGTTTAATTCGTAACCGTCGGCATTGATTCCACTGATTGACAGACAGCTGACGATACCACTCCGAAACGCCGACAGTGCTGTACCTATGTTATTTGTATTCAATATTGTCTATGTTTTTCCACAATCACTGATATTCTCTCTCTATTACACTGTTAAGATTTTCTTCTGTACTTATTTCTTTTCTCTTAGTTTGATAGAGTTCGCTATCAGAGATAAGATCGCCTTTTGTAAAATTAGATTTTAGTAAGTAAAATTTCAGTTTCGATAAAGAGCAGTCGAGACTCGAGACCAATAATAACGATTTACAGACACACTGAACTTTTGATTGATATGTTGATTGATTGACAGCTGACGCGCACACACGTGGGCCGAATTCGCGTTCGAATAGAAATTAATTATAAGTTGTATTTCGTGTCTTCAAAATGTTTAAATGTTTGCACGACATAGAGAAAATACACAGAAGAGTACGTACCTAGTGTGCCTACTCTGATTTAATACTGACACCAACATTATTGCTATAGGATATTTGGCAAGCAAGTAAATAACAGTTTTATTGACTAATACACATTATGACGTAACAATTTTCTTATTTTTTTAAAATGTGTATCTTCTTAAGTTTATTCCAACAGTAGGTACAAGACAGATTTCAGTAATACACAGTTAAAGTAAACATGTACATTTTTTGAGTATTTATTTTCGGTAGGTTTATTAATGGGAGGACGTTTAGCCAGCTACAGTGCTTAGCTGTTTAACAGAAGATTAACGTTTTCATCTACAATATGTTAAACACTCATGTACCGACTGACTCGCGCAGGTTGCATTCCGATCTACATATTGATGTATTAAACCATTTCCTATCGCAATATCGGTAATCAAAGTTATTTAGAATCTAGACTGCGCATGGTCCGTTGACTGATCATCGCTTTCCGAAAAGTAAATCAACACAAAAATCACCTGACCAACTGTCAAATCTATTGTCAAGTGTCCATTAAGGTTTGACAGTATGATTATCTTCTTTTATAATCATTATGTTAGCTAACTACGTTATGTATATCAAACATATGCTTTAGGTTCTTAGAATGCTACGTCAATAAGCTCCAATTCATGTGACTGTGCCAAATTATAGTTATAACTCGTGTTATGAAAAAAACTGACCTCATAATTGTCGCTCACGTACCTACTTAAATTTAAGACTTATGTAAGTACGGTTGTCTCATGGGTGCCGTCGTCAAAACCGAACCAAATGAACTGGGACCAAATGGGATTAAATGAGACCAAACCGAAAGCATCAGCTTTCAATTAATAAAAGAATCATCCAAATCGGTCCGACCAGCAAGAACTGCCTTTTTTTGAAGTTTTGTCGAAATTCGTGTAAATTGAATAATATTTTTATTTATGATTGGCGTTTTAGAAATCGACGGTAAGTTTGCCTTCAAACCAGGCTAATTAACTAATAAGTTAGCGTCATATCGAGATGTGGGGTCAACTAATGTCCTTACCATCATCCAGTCCCCTTTAGAACGATCTTATCTGCTAGATCCTTTGATAGATCGACTTGATATTGCGTTACCATCACGCGAAACGGCTGACAACGCACAAACGACCTTACTGCCTTGAAATAAGGTCGGTAAAAAGAAGGTGAACGATGCAATAAAATATGCAGTGTAATTATATCGAATCAGGTTGCCTGTCCGTCTGGTTGTCAATCAAATGAGACGCGGCAGTGATGCGTATCGATTGACTGTCTGTGTGTATTGAAAAGTTTATTAACTCGAGTGAAGAATGGGTTTCGAATATGAGATGTAATTTGCGATTAACATTCTGATATCAAGAACTATCGCTTTGAGATCGTGTATTATTCTTATCTTGAGTGAGTCGGCCAGTTGGCGTTAAGTGGTCACTGCAACCGCTGTTAAGTGGACACCCACGATCAACCTCAAATAGGGTAGAAAACTAGAAACCGTATATGAGGTCGCACGTGAGGTCACTTCAAATAAAAGTGTTTTCGAAAACCATACTTCCTCAACTGTAAAAAAGACCTGGTTTCCATTCTATCA
Source organism: Noctuana stator (assembly GCA_018231225.1). Taxonomy (NCBI): domain Eukaryota; kingdom Metazoa; phylum Arthropoda; class Insecta; order Lepidoptera; family Hesperiidae; genus Noctuana; species Noctuana stator. The sequence goes on from DWQK01003863.1 coordinate 3,072, forward strand.
CACTGCATCCTGGTATTTATAAGATAGTAGATGGTAGAGCTGATAATGTTTGCCCGGGAAGGTACCACCGCTACCCTCTTAACGTGCCGTTAAGCATCTGTCGTAAGTGCTTGTGTTTCGGTTGGGGAGGGTTGTTGCCGGACACACTATATTTGAGGCGACCATCTCAGTCCTCGTGAGTAGCAACGCCTCCACGTATGATCACACGTAGGACTTCTCTCCGAGGTTAGAAAAATGTGATGATGGCACCCTATGCACTGTCACCTTGCACCTGTCACAAAGAGAGCATGTGTTTGTTACTTGACAAGTATAAACTCGCATCGTTTCACGTATCACTAACATGGTACCGGATAATAGGCGTAAAGTCATAAGTTAGTTACTACAGTTACATTCGACTTCATAAACAGCGTTTACCCCATCACGGAGAATTATTGTAGAGAATGTTGACATTACAAATTCAAATTCATCATTTGAGAACGACCGTTTCGTTTATATTCACCGCAGCGTGCGATTAACTTTGTTTAGTTATAATTACACTGTAGTTATACTCCTTATAGGGCGACGAAATCGTTGGACGCTGTTTACTCTTCACGACTACGACACGGGAGCGACACGATCTTTAAAACTTTGGAGGATCTGGGTTTGGAGTCTAGTTTCTCAGTGGTTTCGTAAGGGTCTTGCTTCCGAATGGCGAGTACGTCATAATTCGCCATTGTCCGAAAGCTATAACTATTTGTAATCAATTTTATTTACACAAAATGTTAACGCTATTTGTAAAGAACATCAACCATTAGTTTGTCATTTCACAAACTCTTCATATTCCACTGTCAGTGTCGGTTTTTGTATCAAAATACTTACTGTATTGAAAAAACTATCATTTTTAATACTCGTTGATAAGTATCATGCGTTTACAAATAATAATTTTATCAATAAAATGTAAATTCCGGGGTCGTGAGCACTAAAATAAGTACAGTGAGTTGGCATTGTCAATTTTGTTTTATGGCGTATCGACACGGGAAATAATTGCATTGTTGACCTTTGCGCTATGCAAATTGAGCCCTGTCTCCAAGCCCCACGGTCTGAATTTCAATGCGCTCGTAACCGGTATGCAAAATGCAAGACATCTGTCCGATCCGTGCTAGCTATACCTATTGCTGCTGTCAACTAAAGACGACATTCGCGTGTACGAGTTTGAAGCGTGCCGTTAATAATAAGTGATTAGTGTTCCGGTCACTCCAAGCAATAATGACCTCTAAGCACGTTTCCACTGCAGCATTTTTATTTCTGTTATCTGATGCAGTTGTATGGTTATATCGTTAGCTAGGTATCGGCTTTCTCCCATTATTAAAATGTCGACTTACAATGTCTTCATACGAGTATACTTGATACAATGCAAAATTCTATGTTGTGTGACGCACAACGTCACGCTTCGTGCATTCCTGGTAAGATCGTTGCATAAGTTTTTTATAACATGCCGTTCCTTTAAATACTCGATTAAAATCTAAACTTTTGCATTGTTACTTATTGCTGGAAATGTGTAATCCGTCTTAAGCAAGTAACTATCTATCTTTATGCTCAAAGAAGGTTTATCATTCTTTAACAAATCGCACTGATGATATAATTACTAAAGTGCTCATGACAATTCAATCTGGCTAGCTTACAACAGAATAAGATGTTTTACGTCAGTACAGTACTGTTACCTATGGGGATTTATTTAGCACATCCAGTGATAGACAATGGAGATTACTACGTGTTAATCTTGAGATATGCAGACGTAAAAGCGGCACGTATATATTCTTAAGAGTGTAAAGAGTACTGTCTATGGTCAATTAAAAAATTGAAACAAACACAATTCAAGTTTTTAGAACTGAAACTGACATAATGACAGAATCGTTATCTATAACATGAGTGTATTACGGCATTTCACACTGGCATCCCGATTGAGTTTCCTGTCAAAGCGTGTCAAAACAGGGCAACGTCCGACAGGGAATTTGGGGAATTTTGAAACTGCGCTATCGACAGCGAAATTAACTATTTTCATTCGATAGTCAAATTCAAAATGCGATGCGCTGAATAGATCCCTTACTACGTCTTCTCGAATGTAGTACGGTTTTTCGAACGGGTTTTGTTGAAACTATGTTCGAGTTTCATTGTTTAGGTAGGTAGTAGTTTCAGTGCGATCGGCGAGGCTCTATATAAAACTTTGGATGCCGGTAGTTTGTAAAAGTATCTATGTATAAAAAGTACATGCGAGTAGGTAGGTACGATATCTTTGTACCTGGTGTTATTCGATGTGGTACGATGTAGTCTGGTCGGTAGACTGCAGCTCTTTTCTAAACATATCTACGTGTTTTGCTTCGGTTCCTCTACATAAAGACTCCATATAGTTGAGTTTTACCTATATGAAAATCGATTCTTAAGAATTAAATTCCAAAAAAATAGTCGTACCTAATAATATGTCAGATAATACGACCAGTCATAACACAAACAATATCTGCCGTCAATCAGATTGCCCACCAGCCAATCGGGTATCCCTACAATTTGTCCGGCAGTTACCGCGGTTATTTACTTTGGCGCGTTAATTTGCTAGGTTAGTTATTGCGATAATTTACTCCGATGTCACTCTACTCGTAACTTTTGACCAAATGTAACTATAAATCGTATGAAGGGAATATCGAAACCATCTTTACAAAAGTCATTGATGTATACAATATGGAAATGCTGCAAGAAATTGATAGAAAAATAGAAATAAATGATTGGTTTCGCCAAAACACTACAATGTTTTGTAATAATACAAATAATGACAATTACAGAGATTGCTATTTACTTTGCCCTATAAATACTCGTATCTATAATAATCGATCGGTTATCAAATGGATGAATAGCCGACAAGCCAACGAGCGAACTGGCTAACAAGCCAATCGGCTATTCGCGCTATTGGCCATCCGTTTGCCTCTTGCTAATTTACCTTGCGGAAAATTTGTAGCTCTTCCAAACAAATAAATGGAAACTGTTTGATTTAATTCAGCCGGACGAACTGAAAGGTTTTTTCAATTAATTTTGGTATCTTTTTTTTTATTTGTAGGTACCGCGTATTCTAAAGTGTTTTAGTTAGTTCTATTGCATAGTGGCGAATGTTTATCTATTTAATTAAAATGTTTGTATGGAAATAAATCTTATTTCGTTGCCAACGTCTGTTGTGTAGAAGACATTTATTTCTTATTGATCAGGTGTATAGCACCGGTGATCTATACTAGTCATTATCAGTAGAAAATTAGGTATACAACCTTTTGTGAATTCCGAATTGAAAGCTTCTTGAAAACTCTGAATTAAACAATTATTTTGTATTGCCAACAATAAAAATCTATGAGGCGATTATTATATGCACAATAAAATTATGACTTGCATATCAATAAAGATTCTCACGCAACCTGTTTGTGGTTCACAGCTCGGCTCCGATCGTCGTGACAGCAGCCAATCTGGTTTTATGCAAGCTGTGCAGTTGACCTTTGCGTGGTTCCTTACAAGCTACTATTTCTGACTTTGCTCATTTGCCTACTGCATTAATTGTATCTATGACGCAATCAGCAATCAGATTTAAGTCATTTGTCCACATTTTTTCAGACATTGTAAGACAAGGTACGTGACATGAAAAACTATAAATTTTTATGTGAAGTTTTTCTGCAATAACATGTTATGGTTTCTACATTTAATAAAAAACAACAACGAGGTGTTACAATTTAAGTCATCGGTGCTAATAATGCAATGTTTAATTAGTAAAGTCTACATAGTTTGAAATATCTATGTTTGGATTGGATCTTGTCCTATCAGTAACGATGAGTTCAAAACTTTGTACGTATAACATATTCCACATTTACATTATTAGTTAGCATTATTTATGGCTTAGGCGCGGTTGCTTGGGATTCCCAAGGTGCTATACTTTGCCTTGTTTCATTACTTATAGTTCTAAATGGTCTCACCTTATTTGAATATTCTTTGTCATTGTCCAAATTGTTTTAAAAGAATCCATGATTTATGAGCTTATTTGTTTCGGTTTTCCATTTTAAATTAAAACGATTTAGTAGCTTCAAAGATTTTATTCAGGGTACCAAATACTGTTGTACAAAAGTTGAAAGAAAATACAGAAAATCTTCATGGTCTAACAATAATTCAATTGATTCACATTTGATGTCTATTTGAATAAACAAACAGTAAACTTTTACAGGCAGCTGAAATCAATCAGCGTGTTTTTTCAAACCGCCTAATCCAATCGGTGTGATTGGTGGATTGGCCGCCTGGTGGCTGTGACTCCATCAAACCTCTGTCCATTTAACAACAAGATTGATCCCCTCAATGCAGATTTATGGATATGCCCTGACAAATTGTTTTAGAAAGTCCACTATTTTTGTGGATTTTGACGCAGTTTGTCACCAAACCTTTTATTGGTGCATTTTCCTGAATACAGTTGAAATTCTCACAATGTCAATTTTATTTGTGTTCTGGTTCAAGTTAATGTTAATTCAACTAGCTTTTCTTTTGTGTCATCAACTGTTTGTTTTAGTCAACAGAAAACAGCAATAGTTTCCTAAATCCTATCATCTAAAAGCGAATCGCAGACCAATAAATTGTATTCTAGTATTCATAAAACAACGCATATGTTTTCATTTAGAGTGAATGAGGATCTCAGCTGCATCACATAAATTGCTTCCTCGTGAACATTGAGGAAATGGCCTGCGCCTGCGCAGCTATCTTCCATCGTTTATCCTGGTACTAATAGCCGTGTTTCCCGCTATCGTATTGAGCACTCAGATTTGTCATTCACTTGGTATTCATTAATTTGCATATTGATGGCCGATGAGTTGACGAAATGGCAGTGAGTAAGCCAGAAGATTGCCAGCCAAGCGGTGACAAGTTGTCCCGGTGTTCCATATACGATTATTATAGTGGTAACATGCTGGTCAATTTGTGGATAATGTAACATAAGCAGCACCTCTTCTATTCATAAATGATGTTGAAAGGACATGGAAAATCTAAAGGAATTACCTATTATTAAATCAAATAAAAAATATAATAAGCCTAATTTTTAAAAGTTCAAGTGAAACATTTTATTAGTGCGATAATACAACCACCATTGTTTTCTAAGTCTTACGAATCAACTATACTTATTCCATTGAAATAATATAGTGATATTCTAGTGCTATTCGAGTTTGCAAAATTTTATTCATTTCGAGGAGGTCTGGATAAACCGAGCTCGGCGTAGCTTATGGTCACTTTAAAGTCCTTGGTGCTTTTTATTAGTGATAATTTAAGAGTTTAATGAACGATGTCGTGACGTGTAAAGGGGACTGCTCGCAATCTGCCAATGGCATCGAAGCATGAATACGACTCTTTACGAGCACCGATCTTCATTAATTTTTATAGACGTCATTACGTTACGATGGACTCTGATCGGAATCGTCACAGGACACTTGCATTAAAATCTTTTTGATGATTTCGACGAATACTAATGAATGTTATCTCCAATGAAATTTAAGATTTTGGACGTCAAAATGCTGTCGGATGAAATGTCGTGTCGTAAAGTGACATCCAATCTCGAGGGGATAAGTGTAAATTGTTTTATTTGAAGTGTTTAAAAGTTTTTGCGCTTTTGAATTTGAAATAAGATTGTGCGTAGGCACTACACTACTACCTAATGTGTGGAAGACCCTGAGAATGTATGGTTTATCTTGTAAGTAACGCCACTTTGTCAAAATAAAAGTTTAACAAATTTTTAAGACCGATACTTAATTTTGGTATGTAGGCAATTTGGATTATCAATAGATGTATCAAACGGAACATCTTAAGAATTTTCTAATATAGAAATTCACAATACACATTTTAGATTAAATCTTGAATAATGTTTAATAAAATCTTCTTTTCATTGCATTGTTGTCTTTCTTTATTACAATAGATTCGTTTACATCTACGATAATCTAGCTAAGTATATTAGCATAATTTCTACTAACAAATTTTATACAATAGATATACGTATCACATTTCACGAAATTTCTATTTTCCCTATCATAATTTTGATAGTCCTTATTCCAAACAGGCAGCCGTCGATCGTATCGGGCTCGTATCGGTCTCGTATCGGGCCCGCATCGCGCGTTGTCATCGCAACAGCGTTGTTGTGTATAAACTATACTTCATTATGTAAATAAATAGATGGTAATTCAATATTTCCAATGATGATTTGTATCGCGTGTTTAATTTGCAGATTATGTTAATTTTCTATTAATTTGAAATTTAACGTCTTTTCCCGGTCGTTGAGTTGTAATCGAATTGAGGAATACTTTATGTGTTAGCCTCTTGTCTTACTAACAGCAATCATTTTGGAAGCTTAGCTGCGCTGTAGTTACCATAATAAGAATTAAAGTAAAACACGCTTAAAATAACCTGTCATTATCCTTTGAGATACGTATACTCCTGTAACCTACGTATTCCAGATATTGTTAATAAAAACCCTTCTGTTATACCATCTTGAGAAGTTATTTATTGCTAGCTAAACTAATTTCGATTGAAAGATTTTTACGTTTAAGAACAAAATATGTATTAGTCGAATGAATTTAATAACTCTTTAAAGGGCTAGTCAACAACTTAGTTATATCGTTAGGCGTTTATTCCGAGGACATCGCATCTTCACAATTTCTGCGTGCCCTAAGGTAACTTGTCTCTGTCGTATCGCTCAGTCTGAGCATATTAATTTGTAGAAAAAAAATCGCTACTCTAGCGATAATACCACTTTTGATCGCCGTTCTCCTTATTCATGTTGTTTAATTAAAACTATTTCTTGTGAAGCGCGCGCTGTAAACTTACTTTCATAATCGCATAAGGTGTACCGCTCGCGGTCAGACAAGTCAGTTCGTTACCGATTATGATGCCTCGATTTCCGGCCAAAGCTAATTCACGGCGTCTAGTTCGATATGTTATTTATTAGTGACATTTATGACACTGTGGCATACACACACGAGTTAGGTTCAGCCGTTGTTTGTCTAAGAGTAATAAAATTTTTAATTAGATCTATCGACTTGCTGCGGTGGTCACTACAGGTGCCATCATTGCTTTATTGGCTGTCGAAATAGAACCTTGATCGAAATTAAAATTATTGGTTATTTTTTGGTGATAGTACGTAATTAATAGTTGAGTTATCTACACTAATTAATCACCAAATACCTTGTACTTTAAATTTATTAACTTTAATTTATATTTTTACTAAAGTAAAATAGAATTGATAACAGTTACAATCCGATTTAGAGTTCAGCTATCTTTTAGAGTTTCGTAGGTACATACGCGGACGAACATACATTCATACATACAATACATAATAAATATTGTTTGATATTTGTTTGTAAGCCCTAAAAGATTATCATGTTTGAATATCTTGCTTATTCAAAAATATTACATACATACTTACGTATCGAGTTAATAACCTCCTTTTTTATAAGTTGCTAGTAAAAAGTTCAAAATTGGAATTATAATAAAACTACCGATAACCAAAAACACTACTTGAACAGACACAATAGTAGTAAACAATATATCCATTTCACACTTAAAGCTAATGTTGCGCATCTGCTACCCCCGGCGGAGGGGTTGCCCCGTGGAGGACTGACTCAGCACATTCCAAGCTATCAAACGCTTCGACGCTTTGTATCATTCATTACTACCTCACTGCTGGGCACCGGGTATGATCATGAGGTATTGATCTACTACTAGTAACCTTGATTTCTAGACGTAGATTCCGAGCTACCCAATGTCTAAAGCTACCAAAATCCAATATTTCCTTAAAAGCACGTACCTATATGAGGCAAGCTTACATTCTTAATTATAATTTCACTAGCTGTGCCCTGCAATTAAATTTTTAATTTTAAGAATTATACCGTAACTAGTTGACCTGGCGATCTTCGTACCGCATAAGAACCAGTAAATGTTGTGTTAACTTATTAGCTTCATGGTT
>DWQK01003864.1:0-11063 GCA_018231225.1 Noctuana stator
ACGACCCGTGTGGTGTAATGGTTACCATGCCAGTCCACCGTTCGAAGGGTCCCGGGTTCGATTTAAATGATGAATTTAGATTTCTGTTCCGGTCTGGATGCTCAACAAATTCATTACAAGCGCATAAAGGTTTATACAAAATTGAACTTATTTGAAAGGTGAAAATAAACTGAACATTCCTTTCGGGCGGTAGCTTGGACTCCGCTGGTCCATAGGTGAGATGGATGGCATTCTAGGGCGTTTTATTCCGTTTCTCTTCTCGTAAAATTATGGAAGAAAAAAATACAGCGTCGTTTCTCACGCTTCCAGTTTGATATGTGGCCGGTATTTTCACGAGCTACTAGGTGGTAGATTGCCTACCTATTATGGCCTTCACGAATCTAATATTATTTTTCTCTTCGTCAAATAAATACAAGTTACAATATTAAGTTGCTCTAACGCTTGTATCAAAGCAATGAAATCATATTATTGTGATAAGCAGCCTTAGTGGGTAAATTTTAGTCTCTTTTTCACTTCGCCTCTTAGGACGTTGTGTTTTGATTCCCAGCTTCAGAGACAACGACCCTATATACGCCTACTTATGTTGTATACTCATATTATTCTTTATAACACATTACGCAAATAGATTTCCAGTAGCGACATTCACTGCATATCAGACAAACCATTAATCACATTGCAACAAAACAATTTGATATACTGCCAGCATTGGACACTGCCGCAGTTTATACCGCCTACAATTCGAATACTCGCGATGTTAATACACGAATCAAACGGTATAACAAAATGCTAAATCTAATTCTGAGGCGCTCAAATACAAAAGAGCGAGCGCTGAACTGTCTCCGAACAAGTGTTAAGGTCGTCACTCATTTATCAACCCTTCACTATTTAAGCACAGTTTTTCCTAATGTCGTCCCTCATTTATCAACCTCAATAAGTACGGTATCGCTTCGAGCACACGATAATTCTCATATGAACTTCCATACATATAAACTTAGTTATTTACTTCGTAACTTCATCAGATCGCTTCGTTTGCAAGCTGTTAACTTTGGTTGACACCTCGGTAACCATGCTGTTCGCTAGTCGTGCATGGACCGTAGATATCTTTACAAATTATTCGGATTTAATCGTACGCTGCCCGAGATTGTTTCACTCGACAACAAAAGCAGGAAGAATTGCTAAGTCTTTACTCGTACCCATACACAAAATGGGCGAAACGAAGCGCTGATTGGACATGTTTATTTATTAAAATAATGTTGAGTCGTTGATGATGCGATGAACATCCTTTGACCGATGTTCGGTAACGACTACTCATCAGTACGTCTGCCGCTTAGCGTGACCGCGAGGGTCCTCATTGATACCGCGTGGATACCGAACGGATAGGAAACGCTGATCAGGAGTCGTGTTGATAAGTGAGTGACCACCTATAGTCTAGACAAAGCGACCGATGAGCCAAATAGGTCGTAGTACAATATTAGCGGACGTGACGATTGCGGCAAAGTTAGTTGCCAGGCAATGTTTTCTCAAACTCTACCGATGAAGAGTCTTCTTCCTTTATATAAACATACGTATAGCTTAAATAAAAAAGTTAAAAATTCAAATTCAAATTCTAAATTTTTTATTCATCATAAGGTACACGTATACACTTGATGAACGTCAAATAATACGGTACATGGGCTTTACATACATATGGCTACAATACATATAGCCTAAATAAGTTAGGAGTATGTCTGGATGAAAGTTTCCAATGGAGAAAAAATTGTTAAAATCGGTTCAGTAGCTTTAGAATTAACATAATATTACAAACAAAAAAATCTTTTATATTTATTATGATTGTGCTAATCTTCCCCACTAATAAATTGCAAATTACAAATTAACCTCAAATTAGTATCACACAGATAACCTATACATTCGAGACCAACGAACGCGACGGCACATTTCAATTACTACGTTTGCGCATAACATTATGCGAAGACCTTGCAAAACCTGTTGTTGATGCAGTAAAGAGGTTACGAGTCTTCAAAACATACCGGCATGTGTGAGTTACACGTCTATCACTGCCATACTTGTGTCATAGGTCAAAGCACGGAACGGAGAGTAGATGTTGGGAAATAGTCCTATACCCTTTTAGTACGGGAACAAGCGTGGCAACTTCCGAAATTATGCCTTCAATAGGCCTTTGTATATCTACAGCTGGGCAAGGCCCCACAACCGGGGAAGGCCTGGAGCGTACTCTGACACGCTGCTTCAATGCGGATTAGTGGCCTGCCGATGTCGGATGTTGTTGAACCGCCCAAAGGGCCTCCGACCAGATTTAATGAATGTTATCTATCGATAACTACCCAGAGACCGACGGCTAAACGTGCCCTTCGAAGGACGGAAGCGCGCATGAAATTTGTTACTAGCGGTCACCCGTTCGAGTACCGACCGCTTTCGAAGTTGCGCGCTTGTGATCCACACTACCAGTGGCACTTCGGTACGTCCAGATCAGACTTTATATGGTACGCCAATGAATACTCCACTACAGTCACAGAATGTAGATATACCATAGATTTTTGCCATTTTTTATGACCGGGCATAACCCAACGCCGTCAAAATCTGGCTATCGGCCAAGGCTCTGGTACTTTACGTAGATAAAACCACAGTCTCGAACGTAAGTCGTAACACACTAATAAATTACTACGGCCGACTCACATGTAGGTAGGTCCACATAATATATGTATATTAACTTGTACCCGCTTACTCTGTAGTGCATCTAACTAATGTAACCTTACCATAGACTAACTAAAATAAATGGATGGAATGTTAGTAAATGCAAGTGAAGCTACCATAATAAGCGAAGGCCTCTTATACTCACACACCCGCCTGAAATAAGTTATAACGTACCTAGTTATAATATAAGTATATCTAATCTCTTAACACGCTCTATTTAGTACTTTGGATAGACTTAACATTTTAGTTTAATGCCAGATAAGTTTAATATTAATTAATTTCTCGTGAAATGCGTAGGTAGGTACACCTACCCCTAAAACTACACCAATGTCACCTTCAGTTTGTAATCATTTTGAGATAAGATTTAAATTGACGAGAGGCAAATTTGAACTACGAAAAGCAATTTCATTACGAAGTCGAGTTCGGTATATTTATTAATAATTTATTTTTTAATGACTTTTCTTTAACGCTTCACACTCATAGCGACGGTAGATTAGTCGAACGCCTAAAAGTAAACAGGAACCTCATTAATTATTGCGATTAAATAGAATAAAATTCGCCAAATGAAGCGGCTCCTCTTGAACCGGACGAAAGAAATCTGCGTAAAAAACGAAACCTAAAAAGGCATAAAGGTAAAAGCGCCGCTTACGACCCTTTTTCGTCTCTACACTCGATACATACAAACATAAAAGTACTACACGACCAAATACGGGAGACGGCAGGTGTCCTCAATAGTTATGGATACCAGCTCGAATCACAATCGGGCGGTTAATAACGTCGTCGCGCCGGCGTATTTGGATGTAGCGGATTCATTTGGGACTTTTACGAGGACCAATGACTTATATCGGATGTCGAATGTAAATTTCGAATTCGGGGAGTTTGAGATTGTTCCATCCAAAGTTGGCAGAGGTTTTTGAACCGACCGACGATAAAACGCGTATATTTCGCTGTATAATGACGTAAAAGTTACAGTCTTGTAAATGTTTTATTACCACGTGGATCTTACAATTTAAGACGCGCCGCAGATTAATCATCCGAGCTTCTTAGCAAATTTGTTATACATACCTACGTATCAGTGAATACGTTGTTCTTCAAAAGTTTCACATGGAGAACAATTACAGCTGCTCAAGTACTCTTGTTGTAAACTTTATAAGTAACTTACACGAGCTCTGCTTTGGAATCTTGTATCTTTAACGTTAGATGTCTATAGAAGTTATGATTCCCTTAGAGATATAGAACTGTCCTGCAGACAAGTAACCAAAAGTAGGTATTTATGTAGGGAAATTTAATTTCAGACAGACATTAAACAAGAATTCATATGCCTTTCGAAAACTTTATATTTATTCAAGCATGCAAGTTATGTTGCGATGTTTGCCTTCACTGAAACGCAAGTTATAACCCTTATTTTGAAGAATCAGAGGTGAGTGTGGGTGTGAATGGTAAGCAGAATTTCAACTACTAGGCTATCATTGCCCTCGATTCTGTATCGAGATCGATATCTTTCGATATCTTTCTGTAAACATGAAGTATATTTATAAAACATCTCCAATACATCTCCATAACATCGACAATATAAGGAATATCTTTAAAACCTGGAAGCGTCAAATAAATTAAAATTATTTGTTGCAACTGCATGAATACGTACTTCAGGTTGACAATTTTTCTCTAATTGGATCTTACGCTACTCGTAAACTTTGAAACGATACCCTTCTTAAAGGCGTCGGAAACGGGTACTCTTACGAATTTCCTCATTCCGAAACTTATCGAGTAAGGAAATTCCAAGCATAGCTCTCTTCTTGCAAAGCGAATTTTCGCTCTGAATCAAGGATCAGAATTTGTTTTGGAATTTAATGCTCTATTTCCCTAACCGAAATTGGAATAAATCATAGGGAAATTGATTTAGGAATAATTGATTGAAACAATAGGATTGAAATTGAATTGAAACATAAAACAATAGGTACAATGCTACACAATACTGTTAGGATTTAATAAAATTCAAGAAGTAAAATAAAGGGATACTCAAAAATATTAAAGAAATTCTACGAAAATATGTATTAAATATTTGGTACGTAATATAAGATGTAATGTATTTCATTGCTCTCAGCTACACCGCTTATTATTAGGGTAAAATTCTTAAAGATTTCGTCATAACAGAAAGAACTGTTGCAAAAACATCTAAAGGAAACCCAAAAACTTCTTAGGTAACTAAATAATAAACTGGATTACATATTATTATGTATTATTTGGCTTTACTACGTCGTCTTCGGTTAGTTCCAAGAATCGCCTTTGATTTTATGTGCCCAATAACATGTAGAATACCCGCCATCCGAACACGGACTTTAGTTTTATCTCGATTATTTACAGACACAATCCAAAATCTCATTACATTAACAGGTTTATCAGAATTGAAACATCTCTCCAAGGAACATGTAATAAGTTCTTAAGACAAACGAACATCGTAAATATCGTACGAATGCTGACAAGGTTTGTCAATCATCAGCTAACATGTGGGTCATTGCCTTACATACATATTTCCGTTACCATAAAATTTTGGCAATATCCAGTGCCAAATTTTTTCATCGCAAACTACCACATGATTGGGTGCTACCACCCAAAATACCCACGTCGAATTGACAGCATGAAAAGTCACAGCGATATCTGTAATAAATTTTGCTTACTCAAATAATAAAAACATGAAGACGTAACCAAGCGTCAATGTCCATCTCATTCATTTACATAACCAAGCAGCATTCAGACACGGTTGCCAAAAGCGAGAAAGAGATAGTGCGTTTACAATAGACCGTTATAGATTTACTATTGACACGATTTAGTATGCACTCACGGCTAACCACTAACGGCCAACGTAAACAGTGCGGAGTCCACACACATGTCCGGTGACGTAAACGCACTGATTGTATTAGTATTCTGTTTAAGTTAAGTGGTACTAATTGAAAACGAGCAGTCAGTTTGCTTGTCAACGAAATGTTTTCTGATTCTCGATCGACTATTGACAGAGCTGTTGACAATGGTAATGCTGATTTACATCAATTTCTTTTAGGTGATGCAGTAAATACAGGAATCTAAAAATATACCGAGAACGTTAAAAATGTGTAGTTAACGTTAAGAAGTACCTACGATTGAACCACAAACTTCTTAAAACCCTAAAAGGGAAAGTATCTACACCTCATAAAATAATTGCAATTAAAGAGGTGGCGATTTTAACAACTGAAATTAGTTAGGTGCTTAGGAATTAAATAACATTTCATAAATTTACATTCCAAAAACGATCTTCGTCGATACTTTCTAAAGGATTAAGTTTCAAGAAAGAACAACATAACTCTTTGGTAAATAAATTACTGCAAATATAAACAATGCTGAAGTTCATACTTGCGAATTGACAATACGTATATTGCAACATTGGTATTCTATTTAAAGTAGGTACATATTACTGTACATATATGTACATATATTATATTACTGTTGTTTATTTTCCAATCTGAAGTCTTAAATAGATGCTTAGTCAAAGCATGATGACTAAGCATCTATTTAAGATCTATACCTCTAACCTCACCAACAGGAACAGAAGAAAGTGACACAAAACTTGCTTCACGGTAGGTAATAAGTCCTGCACCTCCAGGGCGAACTATACAAGTTCCATAGTGTCTGTTTTTATTAAATTTATTGCCGATTAAAATATTAGCAATCATTTTGCGAGAACTATAATTATTCAGTTAGTTACCGCTTAAGCCGTTACTCAGAAATGGACTATGTAGATAGCGATTATAATATTTCATGCAAATATTCTTCACGACGATATGAATATGATAATTCCATGAGTTATGGTAATAATAATGGTGGAAGATTATGTAAAATGTTAAAAGTGTAAGGTTAAGCGTTAAGACTCGAATGGTTCAGTAAATAAACATTTAGATGAATAAGGTAAATACGAATTTAAAATATGCAGAGGATGGCATATGCAATAGAATGATAATTTTAGTATAAGTACGTTGTTTTATTTTCAACGACAGTTAGGTATACGACCGTAGGTATCGACAGACTGTGACTAAATGTTGACTGGGAAGCCAATTAGCCAATTTAAATCTTTATAACCCATCCATACAGGTGATACCTATATAAAAAATACATAAATGTAAATTATACTAGGTACGTAACACTTAAAATAGGAGAGAAAATAGATGACTTATACATATATCTAATATATCAACGTACCTACCGAAACTACTGTTCCTAAAAACTTAAAATTTGGCATAGAGGTTCCTTTTTTTCCTTTCCTTTTTTTTAGTGAAATTCAACCCTTAAGGGGTGAAATAGGAGGGTGAAGTTTATATGAAAATTTTCTCATCTTACCTACTATATTGTTGAGTAAAGACCACGCGAACGAAGTCGCGGGAATGAGTTAGGATAAAATAAACGAGCATGAGCAAAATAAATGGATGTTTGTGCAAATTTAAATTTGGGATCCAGTCAAATATAATTACCATATTAGCGAATGATCTTGTTTATTTTATATTTAATAGCAAATGTCAAGGTATTGTAGATTAGGTAAAACTTTTATCTATTGGATGGAGACTTCAAAATTATCGCGCACATTGTAAATTTAAGACTTAGGTTTTCTCACTAATGCCACTGTCAGAACTGGACCAAATTTATATGGAACCATACGGGAATCACCAGCTTTCAAATAAACAAGAATCATCAAAATGTGTTCACCAAAAATAACTCTCTTGAGGTAACATAAAAAAAAAACAGTCGAATTGAGAACCTCGTCTTTTGATAAAACAATTTAGTCGCTTCGTCTAAAGGTATGCAAAACAAGTTTGCAATCTGGTTTATTGGTTGTTTATGGCAAACTATTTTCACGGTACCTGATACCGTACAAGGAATTGCAATGAAACGGAAAATCGGTACGGTTTGAGCAAACAAGGCCATTGAAGAACAGCATCCGTGCATTCGCAACGTGCTCTCACTAGTACCAATAGCGATCCATTTGAATAAAGCCGGCTGCTGACCAAGAGTCCAACTCTCGCATCATAGAAATTTTAACTAATCCATAACTTTAACTCGACTGTAAGCCGATTCGTAGTCTGACGTTCAAAATATATACAAAAAAATAAGCTCTTTGCAAAAAAATCGCACGTGAATGCACTCGAGTTAAAAGTTAAATAAAGTAAATAACAATTTACACTCATAGCCCCACACAGGATTTTCTGTGTCGTGGGTCCTGTAGACACGCAAAGAAATTATATAAACACCCAGACCGGAAACATAAATCTAAATTCATATAAACTTATGTTTTATCGGGAATCAAACACAGGACCTATCGAATCGTGAATCGGCATGGTAACCACTACACCAAGCAAGTCGTCAATTTTTGTTTTTTAACTGACTTTTGAACAAAATATAAAAAATCTCAAAATTGTAACTAACTTAGCGTCAATGACCTAGAACCCATGAGCATCATGCGATTCTTCACGACCGTTGGCTTTAGGGACCAGATTTAACAACAGCGGTCAACTAAAATAGATCAAATTGATTGCAGTGGCTGTTGGCTTAGGACCCATCCACATCCATTTAAATAATAGTAGGTATAACTTAGCTTAGCCCGCGGTATGTAACCAGCTTTAGGTCAATCTCATTTGTCGTGCAAGCAGCGCAGTGCCTCTCAATCAATACAATCAAACGAGATTAACTCATCCAGTTTCTGCCTTGTTCATATCCCTATTGCTTTATTATGTTTAATATTATGTTTTACACACTGATTTTTTAGGTTCAGTACGTTTTAACTTACCCTACGAAGCACGAAAGCGCGCATGAAATATGACACTAGAGCATTTATTCGACCACGCCCGAGGATGCTTAACTTTTGAGATTGTTTGCGATCCACACTGCCAGCGGGGTTATGCGCGTTCGCTCTATCGCCTACCTATGTACATATACACATAACATTGTATGAGGTATCGCATATTAATATGCTATGAACAAGATGCATGGTGACCAGAACAGCTCATGAGCCAGCAATACATAATACACGTGTGTCTACGTCATTACAATCGTTTATTTTATCGCTAAGATATGCACCGCTTTGATGCAATGGAAATTACATGTGGCTGCCAAAACATAAATTAATTTATGGTTACCGATAGTACTCGTATATGTATTGTACAAATAACTACTTTATGATAGCGTATTATACATCTTCTATATGTACATATAAAATGCTTTGTTCTGAATGACCGCCGATCGTAGAAATCTAAAACTTGCTGGGTGTGATCTTTGTATGATGAAGGCATTCGAAAACAAGGGATTTTCCGAAATTCTAACCCAAGGGAGTGAAAACGGTGGCAAATTTTCACATATTAAAACATTTTTTTGTGAAGGTTGATGTTTTTCGAATAAATAAATTATTTATATTTTTAAAAAGCGAACTATTCTATAAAAAAGGCTAACTACGAGTATGTTGACAGCTATTGACAAAAGCTAAAATTACTAAACAATATAGATAGTTACAATACAATAAGATTAATAAAACATTAGGTATTTTCCCCACGCAAATACAGACGGTAATAATGTCTTCACTGCTCTATAACTTAAGAGAACATGAAAACATTTTAGAACATAAACTATTGATCTGCAGAAATATTATGTCTAATGTACCTACTTGTAGTAACTTTCTAATGGAACATCATATTTGTATACGTTCATAAAGTATTAAATTTTTATTATTATTAAAGTCCTGAAACAGTGCAAGTTGTGCTTTAACACAGCCTTAAGTCAAACAACCCTTATTACGATCCCTTGTCATACTGTAAAAGGAAAGCTACGAACGATTCTTCATAAAAAATTAACAAGACTAATACTTATAAAGATAAAAAAAATTTCTATTCTTTATAAATTTGGGGGGCCTTTTGGCTTCAGTGGGAGAATAAAGTCGAAGGAAAAATACTCCCGGTACTATTAGTTTTAAGAACCTTCATAAAGATGTTTTCGTAAGTTTTAACTATGACGTTATCTTAGTTACGTTGCTGTAAGGTAATTTTGTGGTTACTGCAATCAATGAACACCACGTGTAACCACAAGTAAGATAGAATCCTGTACTACACCTTACGTTAAATAATCTATAATAGATATTCTGTAAGTTTTTGTGTAGCTTAAAAGTAAAGTGTGTAATTTTTTTTCAATCCTCGTTATTGTAAAATTATAGCAGTAGGTATCATTTAGTCGCTAAACATTTTACTCTTTTCTCGCAGTTAGTCAAACAAACAAATTAATAACACTATTTATGGTCAAACATAATCTTTAAGTAAAGAAGGAAGTATTTAACATCTGGATCTTAATTAAAACGTATGGTGGAGTTAATATGCTTTAACTTTTTATGATCTGACTTTATGAAGACGCTAATAACTTCTTTATAATTGTTCATTGAGTTATAATCAATAACTTCTGCATCGTATTGAACACCTGTTTTTAACCCACGAGTTTAATTAATTAAACTTTTAAAATAATTCGAAATCTGAATCCTTTTTTACTACATCTTTATAGTAGGTAGGTACCTACTCACAAAAACGCACCTGCGAAAGTTTTATTCTGTGTCTCGGGTCCCTGCGCAGAGATGGGCCCCGGGGTTCTCTTAATGCACTGCAGCAGATCATATGGTGGGGCTTTTGGCCCTAACTCGATGTAACTCCCACGAAATATGAGTCTGGATTTCCCTTCGTTAGAAAAAAAGGTACCTATCAAATAAATCAAAACCATCCGTGGGCGATGACAGCACAAATTAATTCAAACTAGGTTGGTACATTAAAAGTCCGTTCCTAAACTAAAACTCCATAATTAGGCAAACTGCGTGCGTCCCAGTTTTGAAAATAATAATCAGTCTTTCCGTTTCACTTAACCTAAAACTAGGAACAGGGTACATTTAATAAAACCTTTCATAAGTCGCAATTTGACAGCTGACAAGCCTATATTTTAGGACATGCAATGAAAATGGTGAACTATGAAATACGCTAGACCACTAAATTAAAACTCGCGTGTGGATAGTAACATAAACTGTTTTATGCAGCGTTAAGCTTATAACAGAGAGTTCACATTACATTGTGTTTAACCGAATACATATTGTCTGTAATATTTTAGGTACATGTAAATAAGGAGGTAAATTTAAACACGGTATCTGTGCACCGCGGTTTCACCCTCGTTAAAATTTTTTTCCCAACATTTCCCTTCACTGCTCTGCTCCTATTGATGGTAGCGTGATGAAAAGTATACTATAACCAGCTCAGGAGTATGAAAAATAATTGTGCCAAGTTTTGTTAAAATCCGTCAAGTAGTTTTTGTTT
>DWQK01003865.1:0-11061 GCA_018231225.1 Noctuana stator
TTTATCTTCTTACGATTGAAGCGTGTGGGCGTTCACAATAACAGCACTTTATGAGTTTATTACGTTACCTAGATTAGTACACAGATAAGATCAAAGCTTTTACTTCTTTTCAGTAAACAAATTTTGCTGTCCGGTTTAAGTTTTGTTTAGATAGTTGAAGAAGTCTAATCCAATGGACGTCGTCCAGGGAAAAACAAAAAACAATAACAGAGTCCAGTGTCGTATCGTCTGTGTGGCGCCACTACTATTTATTAAATAAGTATTTATTTACCAGATACCCACATGCGATTTACTTCACGTTCGAAGAACTACACTGTTTTTGAACAAAAAGAACAATAGTAAAGTTTTTGTGGGCTAGACCTAGTTATCGTCAATTTTTTTTAATTACTTTTTTATATTGACCTCTACACTCCTTTACAATAGCTTCACCTGAAGACAGTTTTGTGGTCGCAGGCTTAACCTAGATGAAGGTAGTTTTGTTTTCTGTTAAGTAAGGGCAATATTCACACAATGATAGCGTAAGATTCGTAAGCTTGTAGTAAAACGCAAGCGAGATAGACTAAAAAAAATCTGAGGAGACGGCTTTGGAGACGGAGGCGACGTGACGTGGAAGAGCGGACAATGCGCGACGTTAATTCCTGCCCTAAAAGCTCTAATTGGTCGTTTTTCTTCGGCCAGGAGGACGGACGGCGGCCGGGGCGAGCAAAAAGTGGAGCCGTCGCGGAATGCGCCCGGTTGAATAACCAGCCGTCTGTGTGCCGACATTACTAACTATATATAAACACAAGAAGCTCGCGTTGCGTAAAAATACGTTATACCGAGCGTACCATATCGTCGTGATTTATTTTTCGTGCCACCGTGCGCACTTTCAAACTCGGAGTGTGCTTATTTACGTTGCAGCTCGTTTATTTTTTCTCGGATTATCGGAGCTGCGCCAAGAATGTCGAAATCATTCAGTCCGGTAAGTGGGCAGAGGAATTTGCCATTCATATCGCCGATGCCGACGGAATAACGACTCAGATTTTGGGGAGGGCGGCACTCAAACATCATTTATTTAAACTCAACGCAAAGTGAGACTTATGTATTTTCACCGCTTTACGGTGATTTGTGATCGCCTAATATTATCTAGTAGTAACAGACTGATTATTAATACTTTAGTATACTAAATCTATAGGTAAATGTACTCGAATTCGTGTATTTACCTACCTACTACTACATCGTTTTGCAAAACGAAAACTACCATAACATAAAGTAATTCATTATCAACGGCAATTTAAGAAATATCAAAAACCAAGTCATAAGTAGTTATAACATAACTTTAAGTTCCTAAAATGGAATCCCGAAAGTAAACATTGAGTTTCTACTTAATTACAATATATGAGCCAAAACAAAATTTCGATTTTTTTGGTACTCGTGGATACTAAATTAGAATGTTTATGTCACATGTAATAAGGTCAATTTATCCATACGAACGTTAGCAAATTAAATTCCTTTCTCGTTACAAGTTGTGTGTTTTTTTTTGTACAAAATAAATAATTTTTTCCTCATTCACGTAAATACCTGGCTCTCGTATCCTCTTATGTATGATACATTATTTAAAGTGTTTGAATCTGTCGGTTTATAAAACTTAGAACAAAATTAGTTGGAATTATCTATGACGAATGAAGTTAAATTTCATAATCTACGGTTCCAACATTACTGGACTCTGGACTAGGGTAACATTTTAAAATGCTATTAATCCATACAAATATTTATTGTTCATAAAATTTATATATTCTTTCTTTAAATCAAATATTATTATAACTTTGGCTTTTTCAAAAATCGTTTAATGCATTTTAAAAAATCAAGACAAAGGCTTAATTTCCTTTTTGGTATCGAGTACATAAATTATTAAATTAGTAGGTACCTATCTAAGTACATAAAAGCAGAAAATATTGACTGCTTCTGACTTCAAATTTGATTTGACTAATTTATTTATTTATTGAGGACATTACATAACATACAGCACAAATCAGTACAAATCATTGGTCCCACACTAAGATAGTGATGGAGTCCCTGTGTTGTGGATGACCAGGTCTTCCCAGTAAAGACCTGGTCATCCATCCTGGTCATAGAAAAAACAATGCAATAATACGAGTATATTGTATGTGCGTAGGTTTTTTCTTTTGAAACAAAGATGTGTGAAGTCGAGCACAGCCCTGAGAGCAAAATTAAAATTTACAATAGCACTCTTTGTATGCTCAAGGCAAATACTGAACACATATGCCTAAGTATAGAGAATTAAAGCGATATAAGAACAACTTAACGATATTTATAACACTGACGTGTTGCGGGTAATATGCCCATTGCTCAGTAGAACTTCTGTGCGTATCGTAATAATTATACCTAATGTACTGTAATGTAAATGTAATGTTGTAAAAGACCCTTCATATTGAGCGAATTGATACGTTATTAACGTTCCAGTCTCACCAAGGTGTACTGGAAGAGATTTCATTGTGAAATAAGCAGTACCTATCTATGTATTAAGTTAAATTAGGTAATATGTTTTTTTTTTACTAGTTTTTCTTTACAAAACTGTCAATTAAGTCAATAAATAAATGTATCTCCTTTGAATGCAAGATTTTTATAGATATTTTGAACGAATATTGTTATTAATTTATACCTACGTTGTATTGCAACAATATTAGCTAAAAAGTAGGCTAATATCATCATAACATTCATAACTATGGGTTGAAGATAGTCTCTTCCAGAGTCAGTGTAGGTATATCAAGTTTAATGACATTGGAATGTGATTGGACAGCTTGAGAAGTTGAGATCCCTGCAAGGTACGAGGCAGATAAGTTATGCGTCAGGCCGGAAATCTTCAGTTTTGTAATTTTAAATTATATTAAACTTACCTATATTTTAATTTAAAATTACATCGATGTCCTCTAAAATTCATTAGGAATATTCATTGATTCAAACATTCGACGTTGTGATGAATTTTACAAAAATATATTACGAGTAGGTATAATGTAATACTTAGTTATAATACACTTAATTTTGATGATTAATTTCCATGAAACGTAATCAAAAGGACGGTAACCCCAGTCAAGGTATCTTGTAGTACTGGTAAGGTATCGGAATACTTGGAATCGCCTAATTAATGTACAAATATCTAAGATTATTTGTACATTAATTACAAATGAGGTGTGTTGCTTCTTTTGAGAACTAAGATGATGCCTCATATTTAAATTTTCTCGGCGTTTACAACTTTATATAAGTAAGAGTATGAGGATTATTATTTACGCCAAAGTGTGTCGTTAATAGCTCCCTATCTGAGTACCGCCTACCACCGTAAACGATATGATCGGTGTATCTACTCCTTTACTCGTGTGCATTTTCACTCACACAGAACAAGTCATGTGAGGCAGTTCTGTAACTTCTGTATGCGTCAACGTATAATGTATACAAAACTTCGGTCGTTGTATAGTAATTATTATCCACAGGAACGTTCTTCCCAGAAACATATAAGGAAACACAACGATCCGTGTGGCTCAGATTGCGTATCAAGAATACTGTATTCATTACTTTTGTTATATGCAAAATAATTTATAAATAATAAATTCAATTTTAAAGTAGGTTTACATTTAATGAACGATTAAATAATTAAACTTACTCTTGAAAGGAAAGAAAATTTATTCGATTCATTATGTAACAATAACAGTATGTAATTCGGTCATAACAAAACTCAGTCTTCACTTCGTTTAAACATAGGTACACATATTTTTAAATACCCATTTCAGTACAAATATCGTCCCTTAGATCCCACCGAGCGTGAACTTGGCAATTGGACTATAACCTATAAAATATGTGGCGCAAAACAAAGGACGTTTATAACTCCTGCACCCATGTAGACCCTACAGCCCTAAGTAACGTGTAACAATAGTATGCGTTTGTTTGGCAGACAGAGAAGCACGCAGTGTCTGGTTTATAGTACGCATTGCTTAGGGCACATCCAGAGCATTTATTTATTTATATATCGCAGGAAACACCTGGCAGCTAAATACACAATAAATAATAATATATTCTAGCTTAGCTTATGCATGCTTTCTAGCACGTAATAGGTAATATATTCTTTTTATTGTGGTCCAAGCCAATTCAGTAAGTCAAGAGGTACTTCAAGTCGAGGGAACTGCCTATCAGTTATTTGAAATGTGGCCCGTAGCGACAAATACGAGTACAACCTACTCAATAATCCAGGTGAGGCTCGCCTCAGTACTCATGTTCAGAGCACTGGGTTTAAAATGAAAAAAAAAAGACATAGAAATGAGGAAAATAATAACAACAATAAAATTGATTATGGGGGGATGTTCTTGTAGTTATTACTGTACTAAACGATATTAAACTTTAGTCAATTGATTTGTTGTGGATCGTGTGTATAAAGCCTTACATGGTGGAGAGCACGGCGCGAGCGCACGGACTTGCGGGTCATTATCCTGAGTCTCGGCCGGTAGGTATAGTAAAATTGTAGTAAAGTGACTGGTCGGCCGCGTCCCCGACCCGCCGTGGGCACGTTCAGCTCGGATGCTCGCGTTTTGAGCTCTTTGTGTGCTATGCGCTCCTGGTACTCTCACTAATTATAAAGTAGGTATTTCGTAGGTAATAGTTGATATGACATAGATATTGAAATAAATGATTTGGTTAAAAAATAAGGATAGGTACAATTTTTGGAACCGTTTTCTCATTTTCTCATCTCCATAATTAATAATCTACGATCAGCAACATTTTCAGTTGTTAATAATACTACTTATAGAAAAAAAAAACTTCAAAAAATACCTTAATAAAACAAAAGGTTGCACGTTGCACGTTGGTTGCACGTTGTACAATTTATTAGCAGACTTATTTTCCTGTACTTAATTCATTTTGGGAAGCACTACATATTATTCTTAGAGCGTAGCAAATAAGAAAATCATTAATTAAAATTCTTGTTGGTATCAAGACTGTTGAGGTCAACGTCCCATTAATGTGATGTTTTAAGAGATTTAAACAAAAGTAGGTACCTGTGAACGTATGCCTACCAGAGGTACATTTGACATGGTAAATAATTAATAAAGAAAGATTAATTAAAACTAAGAAACATACGATCACATAATGTTCAAAATTCCAAACAGTTGATTTTCATAATGTATACCTACCTACAGGCAATGTAAGTCCATAAAATGTATGTACGAGTATGTGTTACTTTCTGATATTTGAAGTAATAAAGTGTGACCCTTACATTCGCCATAAATTAAGTCCGATATCATATGGAGAGCAGATACATTTAAATTTAATACCTACATAACCAGACAGTAGGTATACTTTAATTATATAAACATGTGCTACATTTCAATGAAATATTAGTAGCAATGACAAGTACATAATAACATAGACAATCTTCCTGTATCGCTACAGTAAGTCAGTGCCAGTGCATAGCATAGCTAAGAAAATTTAATTGAAACTAATTTCATTGTGGGCTCAAGGTTGCGGGGTCGACGGCCTTGTGACGTTGTGCACAAAGTCACACACCAGTAGCGCCTAACCTAACCTGTGTTACAGCTCCTCACTGTGATATACGCTGCCCCGTTCTAAATACCATGTTCTTTTACTGATCTACGTTCTAAAATTAAATATAAAATGTTATGAAGCGATATATTTTGAAATAGTTATAAGTATATCACTAGTAGACTATATTTGTAGGTACCTATACGAGACTCGTCTTTTATTAAATCATTGTATGTACCTACACAATACCTAGTTATTAAGGACAAAATAATGTAAGAGGCTTTGTTATATTTTTACAATTTTAACATGAATTATGTTAAAATAATTAGAAATGCAAATACAATTACAAATACAAAAATAACATGTAATTGTAATTGTATAATAATAATAATGAGTACTCTTAATTGTTGATGTATGTCCATGGCACCCACGAGTCACGACACAGGAAATCCTACTATGGGGGTAAGTGTGAATTTAAGCGTTTATTTTCTTAGGATGTACCTATTAGGAAAATACAATTTTTAAGCACCTATAAAGGTCATATTTCGACCCACGGGCGACCAGTAATATTTATATCTATATACTCACTGTTATATACGTAGAGTAAAAATGAATTGTCGTTGTTTTAGTATTTTGATTTATTAATATTACAAACAGGGAAATTAATTATGAAAACCCCCATAATGACATAAGCACTGTTAATGATGCAGGATAAAAACAAACTGCTATTGTTTTGTGTGGTCGAGATTTCTATTAACTGAAAATAAACCCATAATATATCTAAATTAATAATATTAATAATTGTATAATGTTAATTAATTTAAAGCTATTAATGTGCGTTCATAGGTAAACACTAAACATATTCAAGAGTAGGTATGTGTAACATAATTATGACAGCTTGTTAATTTAGTAGTATCTACCTACGAGTATATGAAACTTCTTAAGTGTCTTCTATCATATTTATATTATACTTATACAATTTGATACAGCACCTTTATTATGAAATACGTAAAATAATATACCTATTTATTTGCTTAAATTTGATTAGGTAGGTACATTATGGCGAATCACCTTATCTCATACAAACTATGCCTTTGTTTTTCACTCCTTTAGGGGTAGAATTTCGGTAAATTCTTTCTTATAATAAAATTCTTATCGGATACTTACGTCATGTTATAAATACACCCTCCAAGTTTCTGGTCTCTATGGTCAGCGGTTTAGGCTATGCGTTGATCCGTCAGTCAGTATCTATACATAGATTACCGAAACTGTTAAAATCTACCATTTACAGGTTAGTAATAGATTACTACTCCATTACGAGACGATCGCAACAGCATAATTGGGCCCTAGTGAAGTGGCTAAAACGAATAATATAAATACAAAAACCAGCCTACATTTTCACTAATTGCATCCGATCTTTGGTTAACTTTATAAAGAAATACGAGTACCTACAGCGAAGCAGCTCTAGTCGTATCTGATTGCTACCGCGCTGCGCGAGAATCTTGTACAATGTAACTTGCTCGCCGCTCCGCCACCGGCCTGCGATAATTGACTAATTGTCGGCAATCATTTTGTTTAGCGGCGCATTTAATATGTATCATCGTTTCGCGCCACTATCGTTAACTTCGCTATTTTAAGACTACTTGCCCTACTTTGACGGTGCAGTACTATTATTATCGCATCTCGACAGACTGACTACTGAATTATTATGGATGTTGATAAAAAAATTCTGTTAATTAGTTAAACATGATAAAAAGTGAAGCGGCTAGTCGCTTTATCGGTTATTTTCGTGTACCGTGGGGTAATTGGAATAACAACCGCAATTACAATTAAGCGTTAAATAAAGCAGTTGGTGAGCGACAGGCAAATTCCTGTTTTGTTTGAGAAAAGTTACACCTTTTGCATTATATGCATATCTACTATTTTACAAGTAGAAAACAAAACAAATAAGTTTAGTGTACCTACAGACTATGAAAGAGTGAGATGTTTTTTATGTAGAGATAAACTAATGACGCTAGGGGTCCACTACTTTGGAATACACTCTCTAACAGGTCTGCGCCTCTCAGACTACCATTGATGTTTTTATAAGATATAAATCCTACTAATCCTACTAATATTATAAATGCGAAAGTTTGTATATTTGTTTGTTACTCTTTCACGCAAAAACTGCTGAACCGATTTCCATGAAATTTGGCACACACATAGAGGATAACTTGGATTAACACGTAGGATAGTTTTTATCCCGAAAAAATGTTCCTGTGGGATGCCATTTATCAAGGAAGGTTATAGGCTAAGCGTTACGTTACAATTCTCAACGCGGGTGAAACCGCGGGACACAGCTAGTCTAATATAAGTACAAAATTCTCGTGTCACGGTATGCGTGATTCGAAAGCCTTTGAAACTGCTCGACCGATTCTTATAAAATTTTGTGTGCATATTTGGTAGGCCCGAGAATTGGCCAACATCTATTTTTCATATTAAATGTTAAGGGTGGTCCACGCCTTAGTTTTTTATATTATATGCGGTACGAAGTTCTCAGGATCAGCTAGTATTCTGTAACATGAGTTTAGGTAGGGCATCATTATGTGAATGATTGGAAAATAATTGGAAATTTTAGTTAGAAAATTAACAAAACTGTCAACAATGGAGATGATGTGAAGTTGTCTTCTTCTTCTGTCGGTATCTTCATTACTGAAGATCGTGTCCTTAATGAAAATCCTTCACAGTTCTTATGACTTTCCTTCATTTCCCTCTATGTTCGGCTTTTCTTTAGCAGATGTTTTGGAGAGACCAGTAAATGCGGTCACTTGGTCACACCAGCGTTTAGGTGTACAACCGCGGTGCCTACTACTATCAACTTGTAAAGGTCATCTAGTTGACGGCGGGAATGTGACCAAAATATCCCAGGATTCTTTGGTAGCTTATCGTTAAGTTGTCACTGCAACCCAAAGACAGTCACGTCTAATCTTAAATAAGAGAGAAAACCTATCTGAGGATATACGTGGAGGCGTTGTCTCATGAGGACTGAGTTTGTCGCCTCATATTTTTAATGTTATTCTTATCTTAAAACCTTGGAAAACTTGACTGAATGTGTGGGCGAGTTCGGGTACTTCTAGAGTAGTAAACAGAAGTTTATACTGCTGGGCGTAAGGACAACTTGTAAGATGTTAAAGTCAAAACATAACAATACGAAGTCTTCACAAGTTTTCAACAAAGCTAAGTTTTTATCCAACCAACTTATGTTATTTAAAGAGCAGTCCCTAAATAATCAAACCCTTTGAGTATCCCACACAATGTTGATTGAAATTTGTTTCCTGTCGAGAAACTTAAGTTGGTAACTTAAGTTTGCTGTTTATTTTCTCAAAAGCCAGTTCAGGACTGGAGGATTTAAAGAAAGCAAAGTAAGATTACATTTAAATGTACTTCTGTTCACGACAAATATCAAAAAGATTCTAACTTAACCTCGTTTCAGTATCTATAGGTTCTTTATTCCGTTTGAAATCAAATAATGCACCGTGCATATTTCATTTAACATAGTCGTTCACAAATTAATATCGGAAATCTACGCTCAAAGAGTCAAAGAGCTCTATAATACAATATGGCGACACAGTAATTTGCCGGTGCAGCCTTTGTAATCCGATGCAAGGGTGACCATGCATTGAAAATCAGGAATAGATCTGTTAAGTTGGAAATGTTTTTAGGCACATGCAATGTGATGCGAATGCATATTTAATATAAGAGAAAAAATTGTTACTAATAAATAATAAATAAATAAATATTGCTTCACACTCACAGCCCCAGACTAGGATTCCCTGTGTCATGAATGCCATGGACACACACAAACACCCAGACCGAGAACAGAAATCTAAATTTATTATTTTAATTTCTGGCCCGCCGGGGATGGAACCCCTCGGCACTCTTCAAATGGTGGACTGGCATGGTAACCACTACACCACACGGGTCATCGAGATTACTTTTTTATTAATTTTATCTTTCGCAACATACGCTTAAGCCTACCGCCTACCCAACATACGCCTAAGCCTTACAGTAGGTATTGCACCCGAATGGATTCTCTCCTTGTTTTTCTTCACTGATAATCAAGCGCAGCAAAATATTATACTAAATCAATACATTTATTTTTAATGTTATCATAGACAGTTTTCAATATTTTACAGCCACGGTCACCGTAAGACCAACTCCCGTACTGTACCAATTATGCTGCGTGCCTAGACGGGTCCGGACAAAATCGATAACCGCGCCACACCTGTCGACCATACACATCTGCTAGACGCATTCATATTACATTGTTGTGTTATTACGATCTTGCATCCACCGGGAATACTCGTAACTACATTGACTACTTACACCACACCGGTCGCCAAATATATAGTCAAAAACAACGTACAGGTCAGCTAGTAGGTACCTATGTAATATAAGTATGAAATAATATTACTAAATACTAGAGATAGACAGAAATCTTAACCTAGATATTAATATTCTAGTCTATTATTTATTATTAGTAATATTATATTGTTATTACATACACTAGAGCTTTAAGCTTCGACGTACTAATTAGTCGTCATGTAACTTGTTTGCTCGGTAGTAATTGGGAGTAATTAAACGCTTATATCTTTTAGTTGGAAGTAGGTTAAATATTATTGGCATATTCTGAAGAGGAATTTGAATTTCGAAAATCATACATTTTACATTAATTTTAAAAGACCCATTAGTACCTACTCGTATTTTAAATTTTATTGCTAGTGATAAGGCGGCTTAATGCGAAGAGTGGATCAGGCCAAAAGTTTTTATATATATTTTTTGTTACATATTTTCAAGGCACCATATATTATCTAGTTGCCTTTTGTTACATTTTGTTATTTCATCCCGTATCAGTACACAAACGTCTGGCTTACGTCCATTAATCTAAAGTTGATATCGTAAAACCTTATCGACTAACAATACTAATGACGTTTTTGTTTCAATTATAAGCTCAAAAATTTTTTATCTTCAAGTAAGAAAAACGCGAGGATAATCCGATACTTTTTGTATGAAAATACATTTATTTTTTATAACAAATGAGGTATTCTTTAATCTCAATGCTGAGATAAGAAAGCCCTTTTACGATACAATGTAATGGAAATTCAATACCAGCTAATGCTGGTATGGTACGCTTTTGTTTGCTCTACTATTTGTTCCTAAAACTCACTATGTACTCGAATACATCTCACTCCCGTACTCGATCTGTGTGCAATAACTGTAGAACTTTAACGGGCTCTGTCACTCGATTTTAGCAATTTTATATTTTTTAACTACTTTCAAATCACTGATGTAACGAATACCGATGAGTGTAAATACCTTACCCAACTTCTACGATGTTACTTTGACACCTTATACTTTGGACACCATAATATAATCGTGTAGAGTCTTGTAAATAGGTATGTGATAAGTATTTGTATTGATTGGCTTCAACCCTTTTTATGTCCCACTGCTGGGCACGGGTCTCTCCCCACAACCGGGGAAGGCCTGGAGCATACT
>DWQK01003866.1:0-11060 GCA_018231225.1 Noctuana stator
AGACATCCATCGAAGCATGAAACTAATAAGTTAACACAACATTTACTGGTTCTTAGGCGGTACGAAGTTCGCCAGGTCAACTAGTTTATAATAAAACGTCAAATGTCGATGTCTTGACGTCATCCGAATGTTAAATGGAATGGCCACGTCCAGTCTTACATAGTACCGTAGAAGTCCTCAGTAGAATAGTACCTGCTGAAGTCGTAGTCAAGTGTGTTGAAACTGACCTGACCATTGACAGCTGAGCTGATCCTTTCATATCAAATTTCTACTTGCAATCTCATTGTTGTGATGTGAGTGTCATTTGTCCAGGATTGTACCTTTCTGGCTTCTAAAGAATTAGATAGCCATATAATAACAAATGATTCTTATTATATCTTTTACTAAGTGAATGGGGATGCAACTCATGAGCAACCAAATTCAAGTAAAAAAGTATTATGTGGAGGCATTGCTATGCACGAGTCTTCGAAATCCTATATAATCTATCCAAAAATATATCGCTGGCAGCTTCTACCTATGTGCTTAGACCTCACCTGCTATAAGTCCCGTCATTATTAATAAGAAAAAAGTATAATTATTTGGGCTAAACAAGAACGTGATTTTTACCTTGCCGTAGTCTCAGGTTGCGTCAACATTTGCCGCAATTAGCTCACGTCGGCCGTCAATCTGCAACTGATGCACTTTCCCCGCAGCTTCCGAAGTGTAGCGATGTTACGCAACACGAGCGTGCAATACGCGAATGCCTTGAGATTATATTTGAACAGGCTTATATTTGCAACTTTGTACATATTTTGATCATGGAAGTATCCTATATTTTACATGACCTTGGGGTCCAATGATCTGGTTAAATAGATCAGATGGATCTCAGTGGTCAGGACTCATCTCCGTCCATGCCAATAACTATAATAATACATTGCTGAATGTTTTTAAACTCTTCCCTGGCTTTTAAATGACCACATTAATTATGACCTAGGCTTTTTATGTAGGTATACTACGGCGT
Source organism: Noctuana stator (assembly GCA_018231225.1). Taxonomy (NCBI): domain Eukaryota; kingdom Metazoa; phylum Arthropoda; class Insecta; order Lepidoptera; family Hesperiidae; genus Noctuana; species Noctuana stator. The sequence goes on from DWQK01003866.1 coordinate 1,001, forward strand.
GCTACCACACGCACAGCAGCCTCTTGGGATTACTAGCAGTCGAGCCTTATTCGAAAGTCCGTTCCCTATATTAATATTCTGATTCTGAGCAACAGTTTTTGAAAGTTAAACAAGAATCAGGAGTAAATTCGTTTATCAAGCTATCAGAAATTAAGCGACTTGACACAACAGTCAAGATATACATGCTGAGATATACCTACATGTCGTGCTGATATAGATGTTGTAAAAGACAGGCTTAAACAAAAGTCTACCATGAAGAAGAAGTTCCTTCCGAATGCCTCCATAAAGGATCCCAATCTATTACATGGCGTACCTTCATCTTTGTTAGAACTCGGAACTTTCGTTGAAATAAACTAAGTGTGGGTTTAAGAGTGTAAAGTATGTACTCACAGAAAGACTCGAGTCAAGTGTGACAAAACGAGTTGGACAATTTTTGTACAAGATCGCGTGAACTTGGTCATCCACTCATCCACTTGAGATAGGCATCTGAGATGGCTTTGGGCGCTTTCTCTCCACCATTCGCGTGCACCATTGAATGTAAATTTTATTTGTTTTACACGCTCATATTTGAGTACAATATATTGTTACCTGAGTTCCGCATGTTGTATTCGTTTTGTTAGATGGCGTGACGTAAACATGTTTGTTATTTTTATGTGTCTAAGAATTTGGCCTTTAGGAAATTACCGGAAAACGCTGATAATTGCAGCAGTAAAAAATTGCTATTTAACCTACCTTCAAACCTTTTTATGTCCCACTGCTGGGCACGGGTCTCTCCCCACAACCGAGGAAAGCCTGGAGCATTCTCCACTACGCTGCTCCAATACGGATTCTTATTTAAATATTAAACATTCCAGAGGAAAAATATCTATTCAATTGTAATTAATTATTATTTAATTTTAAATAAATAGGGCTTCTTGTTGTAGGTTGCGCAGTAGTTAGGCAGTATTGTTTGGCTTTTCAGACAAATTATGTTATGTGTTAATAAAGAAATAAATATAAAAAAAATTGAGAAAGATTTAGAATTCCAAATTGCAGTGACCACTTCACATCTTTAAGATTATAAAAACTTGCTGTATAACGCTATCATACTTGTCTACTCTACGTCGAATGCACTTAAAATGCAAATATGCGAATTCTATAATTTCGACCGACGAATCTTTCAATTTAATCAAGACACGGAAGTCGCGACGCGAAACGAGTCAACAAACAATGGCCGAATAAAATGCAAATTTATTCAAAACTTAATGGTCGTAACCGGATGAATTTATATAATCTAGAGCAGTGGTTGTTAAACTTTAATGCGGTTTAATGTACGCATTGTTAACGCAACCTCGTTTATATTGACGTTTTTTAAACGAAAACAATAGTTGTCTTAAGCTTAGGCTTTTTTGCCCCAATGTAAAGTTTGCAATTTCCCATTGGATTTACAAGTACGTCAGCAAATCGTTTTTTCCTTTAGCTTCCTTAGAGTAACAAAACAGCTTACACATTCAGCACCTGATCAAAATCATTTTTTCTTTTTCAAGGTTAAGAACCACTGACCTTATGCATTACTTGCATCAACATTAGTAAAATTAATCGATCCCAGTGAATTAATTTTGCTTAGCGATAAACGATTTCACACCAATTCAAATTAATTGACCGTGTCATTAAGTCTTATTATTAACATTTACAGTCACAGTTTCATAGTTGAACTTTCAACGATAAGCTTAAAATTTTCGTTCAGTTTCGTTCTATTTAATTAAAACTATTTCGTAACACTATACAAGTAGGCGATCTTATTCTAAATTAATCGTCCCTAAATAAAACAAGCTGATAAAAATACTTAAATAGAACACTGTAAGTCTTAAGTCGGTTTCCTACATTATGTGTTACATTCCACCGACTTGTAGTAAGTTAGTTTCGTCATTTAGAAATGTTCCCACGCAGTTAATTGGCCTTTGGTCCTAAATTAATTTGTCAGCAATTTCTACACTTCGCGGATGTGCATTCGCCGACAGCTATGACAAATCGCTTACATGATTTCATTGGTCTGAGAAACAAAGAACTAGTAGGCCTAGTCCGATGATAACGATAGGTTACACTATTTCCTTTGTATTTTTAGTTGTTTTGAAGTCACGCCTACTTCTTTCAAAACAAGTGAGAATGTATTTTTTCTTGCTTTTTGACAACGTAAATCTAATACACAATTTGCTACCTCGTACGATAGAAGTAAATTTCCAATGTAATTACTATCAAAGCACAAGTCAGATAACAAGTAAAAACCCATAATTCCCTACCAGGAAATCGCCTTTGGCAAAGTTACTTCGCACAGTGTTACTAATTTATTAATATGACAGACCATAAAACCATAACGCGTGTTACACCTATGTCTAATGCGAGTCCAATAAAGTAATTACCGTATGGAGAAAGTGAAAGATAGGCAATAATTCATCCTGAGTAATCGCCGCGCTGGCTATAAATTTGAGCAACATCCGGGGTAAGAGACTAGTCGTTAACATTTGTCATGGTTAGTAAACTGTCTGAGGACTTGTAATTTTGCAGTTTTTTGGAATTTACATTGGATTCGCATGGTGGAGTATACTCTAAGCTTTCCCCAGCTGTGGGGAATAAAAAGGGTGCATGACCCGTCCACTGACTTGACCCACTGGTGGGTATACTTACTGTTAATTCCCGTTTTAAAGCGAGAAGTTTGGTAGTGCCAGACCTATTTAAACTAAAGTGTACTTTCCTTAACGCTATTACAGTTACCATTTCAGAAATTCTGCTCCTTTGCGCATTATGTTCCGCCTCATATCAGATCAGGTTATGGATGTGACTACATTCCAATGACACTAAGTCATACATGACTACATAGTCGGTTAGTAATCCCAATTTATGTTAACTTCCCAAACCAGAACGATTAACCATATGATCCCTCAGCGATCCTGAAAGTAGCAAGGGTTTCTAAGCCAGATTTTTGGAATTTGGAAATTTACCACAAAATCCATTACATGGCACATGGCCAACAAAGTATCATGATACTCATGATCTTATTAGATCTTACTATTGCCGAAATAAGAACGAAAGTAACTGCTGAATAAGGATAAATCAACGATCCCATTTAACGTTTTGACGCAACCTCTCTATCAGATCAGCCCAACATTTTAAAGTTATGAAAGGTGATAGTTGTCTGACATGAAACATCTGGCCTTTAACCTTTTTTCGCTTTACTCTCAAATCGACTTACGGGAATGTGAACCGTAGAGATATTTGCAATGTTTTACTAATCACATAATGCTCTAATGACACCCTCATCGTGACTGCTTCGCTTCCTCCATCGAGTGAAGGTTTCGGAAGCGACAGACAGCTCAATTGCTCTCAATAATACGGTTGAGGTGCACGTGGATTGTTGACTGATTAGACAGAGGAAAGCATCTTCTAGCTACGGAACAAACAATTTAAGTAAATTGGATAGTAATATTTATATATATACAGAACCTATTTTGTAAGAAATCCACTCAATTTAGTTTACAAATTGCAAAACACGGAATCATTGCAATAGACATTTTGCAGCCCCATATTTGCAACGTCGTCACAAATGCAAATTTTAATTGAATGTTCAGCAAACTCCAGATCTATGAGCAATGGAGTCAATCATTTAATTTATCGATCAAAACGATATTAATTGATCGGGTGTGGTATGAATAGCAAAATTATGGCTTGTCTACGTGATTGTTGGTCTGTGAAAGGTGAACGATCAATCTTGAGGTGCGCGCGCGCACCTCGCGTAAGTTTGGAGTGTGGTACAAGTTGGACATTTTAATAGTTTTGAAGAAAAAATGAAAATAATTGTCGAATTGTAGAAATATGTGTATAATTTATTTGTTTTCTTTAAATACAATGTAACGCTATACTTTATAACTACATTTGTCAGCCCAATAATACCGAAATTTATTGAAAAAAAAAAAACAGTCCTTTTGGAGCAAACGTAAAAAACTAAGTGTTTAATGTAAAAATTTTGGATATTTCTCGTTTTATTTTTATAAAGTTATTATTGTCATTTTACTCATTAGGTAAAGTACTTTCGATATCAGTTTAAAGTTTTTTGATATCTGTAACAGTTACGGAATAATAGCTTGTGCACACTTAACGATTACACCCGGTATACAGCGCGGGAACCCGAGTCCGCTATTACAATCGTCTAGTTATTGAGTCGCAATCGTCTGTCCCTGGCATTTCAATGATTGATTTTGACAGTTTCGGTAATCTACTATACTAGATATAGGTACGAACCTATATCTATATTATCTATATCACTTTTCTCTGCTAAAAATATATTTCTTCGTTTGTCACAAAAAAGGTTATTACCGTCCTACTTTCTCGCTGCTACATCTAGATGTACCTACCTACTGACAATTTATTAAAAACTTTATTAAAGTTTCCATTTCATTCCTATTTTTCAAATTTAATATTCTCCAAGTGTACATAGCGGTAAGTAACAGAACGTATTTTAATATTCCGAGATATAAAAAAGAAGCTGACTTTATTCGTTTGTTAGTGGAATCGTTGAGAGGAGATTGTTTACGTGGATAATATGCCATCAATAATGGGTTTAATTAAATACTAGCTGTTCCACGAGGCTTCACCCGCGTTAAGAATAGTAACCGTAATGCATGAATGTAGCTATTATACAAAAAAAGAATTTTTCAAATTGGTCCATTAGTTCCTGAGATTATCGCGTTCAAACAAACAGTTTCTTCAGCTTTATATTATTACTAGCTATGCCACGCTGTTCCACCCGACTTAAGAATAGTAACGTAATTCTTGATAGCCTTCTTGATAGCCTTCAATGTAGATATCATACACAAAACGGCTGACTAAATTGTGAATCTAAACCATTCTCAAATCCCCTTGAACACACGCAACAAATTTCATCAAAATCAGTCCAGTCATTTAGGAGGAGTTCAGTGACATACATACACACGCACATAAGAAATATATATTATATTAAGATTAAATATAGCCTATATTCATCAGGGATAATGTAGGATTCTTATGGTAAAAGAATTTTTTAAAATCAGCCTTCAGAAACTAGTTTCGGAGCCTATTCAATACAAACAATCAAATCTTTCCTCTTTATAATATTGTAGTATAGACTATAAGATACTAGTATTAAATACTACTAGTACTAGTAGATAGAAGGGTCATGATTGCATGGAAAATAACTTTTTGTAGCCTAGAAAGATTTATCTCACAATCGTAAAATGTGATAAATACGACTATGTAGGTACTTTATACTTAAGATACCATATTGTAAGTAACCATAATGAATGAGGTTACACAGTGTGGAAAGTGTACTTAAATAACAGCAATTAATCTGTAATTCTGTATATTAATAACAATGCCTTCAACCCCATTTTTATGTCCCACTACTGGGCACGAGTCTCTACCCACAACCGGGGAAGGCCTGGAGCATACTCCACCACGCTGCTCCAATGCGGATTAGTGGAGTATGCTCCAGGCCTCCAGAGTAAGCTTCAGGATAACAATATCTATTACTAAATTGTTACTTAGTGTCCAACCGTCGAAAATTTACTTTCTGTTACGCCGCAAAACCATATCGTCCGTACATTTTCATCGACAGTGAATACGAATATTATATTATCATTCGATTAAACGCATTTGTGTAGGTACTCCGCAGTTTTTGCAACGTGAAATGGACCGTTAGCTCTGACAAAGAGTAAACATTTATTTGGTTTGGTCGTTGCTGTTAATATTGAATTTTTACGCTCAAATGGTTCTCCGCTCAGTTAGTACCTGTTCTGTTACTATCTCTCTATGCGTGTAGTTTGTGAATGTTTTATTGCTTAGATAGGTCCTGTGTTTATTTAATACTAGCTGCGCCACGCGGTTTCACCCGCATTAAGAATAGTAGTGTAATGCTTGATAGCCTATAACCTTCCTCATGAATGTAGCTATCATATAGAAAATTAATTTTTCAAATCGGTCCAGTAGTTGTGGAGCCTATTCAATACAAACAAACAATCAAATCTTTCCTCTTTCTAATATTAGTATAGATTTTACTAGTTTCTGCTAACGAAATATGCAAGAGGATAAGAAATTATTGGATCTAGTGACGATCTAGTACTGGACAAATCTTGTTAAATAATAAGCCATCTGGCACCGCAAAGATGATATATTATTATGTTGGTTGAATTAATTACACTGTACAGTGATAATTTAAAAAAATACGTAACAAACAAAACAGCAACACATCCATCCAAATAAAATTTTAGCTATTTCGATAAATGTTCAATTAATTCCTTAAATGCTCGTCTACCGGAACTAAGCGTTTAACAGCATAACACTAACAATAGCTTGTTGTTAAATTTAATAGACGCTATCCTTAACTTTCAATTCCCCGAACATAGTTTGGCGGCGCACCGGATACAAACGTTTAACTTTAGCCTGCAGATATTGGTAACAAGTAACTTGATTAAAACCGCAGGCTTTGCAAAAAGCTCTACCATCGTGTATACATAGAGTTGATAGCGCGTAGAAATGACAAACTTTAGTAGCTAGTTGTACGTAGCTGTACGTTGTTGTACGTGGTTATGGTTTCTGTCGCAGAAGTTTGGAAGAAGTAAGCCGTATTTACTAATTTGATTTTTTCTTTCAAAATGCGTTTCAAAAAGATCGTTTTTAAACTAAGGAATAAAAAATCTTGGTGCTAGACCTATGGGTACACTATATACCTACCATAATCTTTGAAGTGTAGAGATATTCTCATCTAATCTTTATGCAGGGATAAATACCTACTCGTAAGGCTTAACATGAGCGTTTCTTATTTTAAGATATGTGAAAAATAATCTAAATGCTGTTATTAATATATCTTTATCAAAAATTTTTGTGGAAGTTCATATTATGCAGCTCGCACAAGAATACTCGTACAATATTATTTAAGAATTCTAAATGTTATTGCGTCTGTGGTGCAGTTTTAATGTTTTACTTTTATCCTAGCAAGTTGCCATCGGAACAATTTTATCTGCGCTAAAATAGTGCAAATTGAATTTTTATATCGGGAACATTTTATATTTATGGCCATAGAGCATGCATTTTACATTTATATTGCAGACTATGTCAAAAAATAAGGTGTTATTTGTTGCAATCCTTAGTCACGGTAAGACAATTAAGTAGCAAATATAAGTTACATTGGATTTATCACATTGCTTAACAATTCATTTACATATTTTATAATTCATTTTAAAATTAGTTTACATTCCTGTTATTCATTCTATTTATTCTTATTATTCACTAGCTGTGCCACGCGGTTACACCCGCGTTAAGAGGGGTGACGTAATGCTTCATAGCCTATAACCTTCCTCATGAATAGTTATTATATACAAAAATAATTTTTCAAATCGGTCTACAAGTTCCCTAGATTAGCGCGTTCAAACAAACTCTTCAGCTTTATATATTAGTATAGATTAATAGTTTTATTCTAGCGATCACTAAGTCATACATCTCATGCAGTTAAAAGGTATTGGGTGTATCAATAATTGCTCTCAGTAATAACCTACTCCTAATACAGATCAAATATTATGTTCGAGTATTATGAACGACGTATTGACGTTCGCTCAATATTATTCGTAGGCAGGCATTTGAATTCGAAAAGCCCTATTTTCGATACACTCGCGAATACTATATTTGGTTTGGCTCGTTATTGGGGTTCTCATAATACCGTGCCTGTGGCAATGTTATATGTGTACCTACATACTGGTGATCTATGTGTATGAAGTATACTGGTTGCTACATTGTGCTGAAGACCCGGACCTTATTCGGAGTAAAAAAAACCTAATATTTTCCTCCGATTCTTATACAAGATATTAATTAAAGTGTCTCGATCTATTATATTCTTTTTTTGAACATTTTTCGTAAAAGTGGACTCATTCACATTAGGTAGTTCTCGGATGGGTTCGTTGAGAAATGGAACCTACCTAATTATAATACAAAATGTCAATTATAATTAGGTAATTATAATTGACATTTTGTAACAGGAAAAATATTTTTAATAAAAAAAATATTTGTGATAAATTTTATTAATAGTTATAATTTAGGTTATTGTTATGTTTCATGTTACTACTGTAAAAAATAAATGTAGGAAAAAGTCCATTAAGATTTGGTAAATCATCACCAAATCTTAATGCCTAAGAATAAGTTAATTTATATTATAATTAAAGTGTTGTACTTGATGCAGTTTTATACAGTGACTCTTCTTCAAGAACAGATAATATTAAGTCTTTTTTATAATAAAAAAAAATGTTGTCTATCATAATAGGTTCTAAAGAACCTATTATGATAGACAACATTTTTACCTAATACAACATTTTTACCATTACCTAAAGGTAATTAATACGTAAGTATTTTCCAAAGCATATACCTACTCGTATATTCACAAAATAAGCAAACAAAAACTCATCAATTTCCTTCACGATCATTGAAAGCTTTTCTAAGCGATGGAAATACCAACGCGAGATTACACAGTTATGAAACTGTGTGTATGATCTGAAGAAATCAAGGCTCATATTGCTTTACTAGCGCACTCGTACCAACTCCTATAGTTGGTTTGTATTTGCCGTTTTTTCTGTTTCAAATATTGAGATTCTTGAAATTTGATCGTGTATCAATACAACACTAGCGAGTTTTTCAAAGAGGTTAATAATTATAACTAGCATTGCGAACAAACCGCAACGAAAAAAACCGCATCAAAATCCGTTGCGTAGTTTCAAAGATTTAAGCATACATAGGGATATAGGGAAGAGAAAACAACTTTGTTTTATACTATGTAGTGATAATAATAATAATAATAATGCTTCACACTCACAGCCCCACACTAGAATTCCTTGCTTTGTGAGTGCTATGGACACACACAAAGACAAGTACACAAACACCCAGGCCGAGAACCGAAATCTAAATTCGTCATTTAAATTTCTGCCCCGTCGGGGATCGAACCCGGGACCCTTCAAATGGTGGACTGGCATGGTAACCACCACACCATGCGGGTCGTCTCTTATTCATTTTCTTATTCATCTTAGTCATTTATGTAAGTCATAAATACGGATTAGTCGTTGATGCCAGATGCCGTTTACAGAACTAGAGATTAAAATGGAATCACAAGGAAAGCATCTGCTTTAAAATTAAAAAAAAAATCATCCAAATCGGTTCAAGGTGAAAGTTATGCGGTAACAAACATAAAAAAATATACAGTCGAATTGAGAACGTCCTCCTTGTTTTGAAGACTGCTGAAAATATGTGATGTGAGTGATAATGCTGGCTTATATGTAGTTGTGTGTAACGGTGCTTCTTGGTATTCAAATTCAAATTCAATTCAAAACTTTTTATTCATCATAAGGTACACGTATACACTGGATGACCGGCAATAGGTAGGCCGGGAGAAAAAAGCCGGCGGAAAAAACTCTCGGCACTGCTTTAAAATCAAGTGTATAAATACAGGTTCTTAAGAAATTATGCAGTATAGCTTAAGGCTGATAGAGATACCAATAAAGAATATTTGTATTGCATTGTAGATACTTATTGCAGCATGTTCTTACATCTCTCTGCTACAGGAAAATTAACAGACGAGAGAAGTTTAGTTTGCCATGTACTGTATCTACTGTATAAAGTAAGATAACTCTTTGAGATAAACAGGTCTATAAACCGCAAGCCGTCGGTTTATGCTTCAGCAATTTGTTCCTAAAGGTAACTTAGCAATTTTCAATCGGTGTTTCTTTGAGGTTGCTTTGTTAAACGATTGTAAACTGTGTGTGATAAAATAACTTCAAAATAAAAACTTTCCACCAATCCGCATTGGAGCAGCGTGGTGGAGTATGCTCCAGGCTTTCCCGTGGGAAGAGACCCATGCCAGGCAGTGGGACATAAAAAAGGTTGAAGGCAAAGAATGTATGAGATTTTATTTTAATAATCCTCTCTATGTCGGTATTTTTATATATTACTAGTTGACCTGGCGAACTTCGTACCGCCTAAGAACCAGTAAATGTTGTGTTAACTTATTAGCTTC
>DWQK01003867.1:0-11059 GCA_018231225.1 Noctuana stator
TAAGGATAAAAATGCAATAGTGATTGAAGAGGACAATATATCAATAGGGCTGGCCATATAAATACATACAATTACTTATATAACTATACAAATATATAAGATACGCATGACATGTGACAACTAACAATAAAATTAATGCGCAGTAGGTATGCATAGCCGAAGATGGACGCCATTGTCATACCTCTAAGATGACATGTGGAATAATCATTTGATGAATCAAGTAAGTGCCTGGTAATAAATTATACTTAGGTAGCATAGGTACGCTGTTTCTTGAAACGTGTTACTAAGCCGAAAAGAAACTCCGCTAGCTACTCATAGACGTCGAATAGCTATCAGACACCGTACTTACTTGCCTCTTTCTTCCGTGTATAACACACTGGAGAGCGGACATTAGCTCCCTCTAAACAACAATGGATGCCATTGTCGACGCGAACTGGTTCAGCGATACTGGATTCAATCGTGTTGTTTTAAATACGCACCGAGTACCAACCATGTGAATGTATCAAAACAAACAAACTTTCGAAACTAGTTATTCTAACATAAAATCTGCCTAGCCAGCCAGTTGTTATTATAAGGCTAAATAAGTTTGAAGAAGTAGAAAAATATTTATGAATTTAAATAACTCAGCCAATGTTGTACGTCGATTCGAACGCGTGGATAACGATTGTGCTAGTAGCACCTAGTGAATAAATCTACTTGATTTTGTACCTATACATTTTACTATTCATGCTAACTTATCTTATTATCTAATGAAGCCAACACTTTTTTATTTATCTTTACAAAGTATTTGCCCTTGCAAAGTTCCTTGCACCGGTTTAGACAATACAGCATTGTTAACCTAATAGATAAACTTGTTTTCTATTATGGTGCACCATTATTACCATGCCGTGGCTATTGTCGACTTACTCATCCAAGTATAAAATTCCAGTTAAAACGATTTTCTCAATTGTCAAAACTCGTACTAAACCCCCATGTAACATAAAGTTCCATACACGTTATCGTTGACAACACCGTTTTCCACAATTCGACACTTATTTATAACTCGTGCTGTTAAATTACGGAACAATATTGCTGAATAGGTATTCCTGAAAAACTTCAACATAGGTTTCTCCAAAGAAGGGGCTCGTAGAGTTCTACTTTACAACCCTCAACGCGTTGGTGACTTATGTTTCCTTGAGGGTTTTCCCCATCAGGCAGTTTCCAGTTTTATCTTTTAAAGAAAATGTTCGGCACGAGCGGTCATCGGTCCACTGACCGTGCCCTGTGATTCCCTTCCCAAAGTAATTTTAATTGAATTTCTAACAGTTCGCCATTGTCTAGTTTAAGTAGTGTAACTATAATACAATCGAGTGTACTTCCTCGACCGCTGCCGGCACATGACCATCACGGTGCCTAGTTTTTGCCAATCTTTCGTCGCGCATTCAACCGACACGTCCGGGTGACGTAGTAGACAAGTTATACCTTTCAATCATACGTAGAAAGCAAAACATAATTATTTATTTACATATTTTTAATTATTACCATTACTGGGTACTTGGATAGTGCCACAGTTTCCATAAATGCTCCCTTCCTGTGTTGAAATGTACATGTACAAAAGGTAGTGCTGAAGTCCGCATTACTTTGGGTTGGTTTATCTGTGGATAGCAAATTGTAAAGTGGTCACTGCAACCCGCAAAGACACCCACATCCAACTTCAAATAGGTATACATGCCTATCTGAGGTGGTAAATGTACGTGTTACTAATAAGGACTGCAATAAAGTATCTCCGCATCTCTAAGTAAGTACGCATACTTACAGAAAGAATTGTATTATAAAGACAAGCCTTTATCGAACAATAATATAATATTTGTGAAAGCTGCCCGTCCTCGGTTAAAATGCAGTAAAGACATTCCGTCCATCATTTTCGCCGACCCACATCCACAAGCCATCCGGCTTATATTACAGAAACGTCCGCATACCAACTGCCAATAGTTTCACGTATATTGCCATACTAGGCAACTGATCGTGAAGTCTGTAAGTAATCAGAGGGACTACAGTCATTCGGCGACTACAGTCAGCTACAATCAGCGACATTCCTCAATACAAACATTTTAATTAAGAAATTGGCAATGCACCACGGTATTTTGGCACATACAATTTAAATTGTTTTATCGGTGCAATGTATAATTTACATACAGTTACTGAAAGTCAAGAAATCGATCGGTCAACGGCTTTAGTCACCTTTTTGGCCCTATTGGTTTAATGTAAATAAATAATTTTCCTTGCAGCTCATTTTTATTATAATTCTCTTAAATTAAGGTTTGGTTAAATTCTACTGTCTCTGTCTGCACTACGATCTATAATGGCTTATGATATGACAAATTAAGATAGTTTCTACTATCTATGTTGCGTTTATTTATGTACTTTATTTTCTACGTAGTTTTTGTAATTAGGTACAAGTACTTAAGAAGTGTAGGTACCACATTTACTTTGCTGTTGTGCTGATAAAAAAGTTCTAAATAATATCAATAAATCAATTGGCCAGTTTTATTATTTGAGCATCTTATTCAAACAGATTCTTAAAGAATAACGCAAATAACTCGGTGACGTCTTATTAATTGATCTTAGTTCTATCGATCGATCGAAGGTACATGCATTAATTATCCTAATCAGAACGGTCACGCAATCTCCAGTGATGTGTTCTTGTTATTAGTTGTTTACAAACAATGGTTGGAGCGCGAATAATTATGCAACTCGATGACAGCTGCGCGGGCGCACGCGGCTTAACCACTCGCCACTTACTTTCGTTGCTTTGCGTGTGACAAACGGATAGAGAAAGCGCTCAGGAATTTGGACGGACCAACGCGAGCGCAGCGGACAGCTTGGTACCTCACTTAACATCAACCTTGTCGGCATCAACCTCATCATTTATATCTTTACTACTCCAAACTAATCCAGTTATTAGCGGCAATAATAAATTCACATAAATCTTGAAATTCTTTGCATGATACGAAATTTGATAGATTAAACCATTAAATGTCAGTATTTCAGTCAGTATTTCACTCGACCCTACGTTAATGCATTAAAAATGACCGTAGCGTTCAGTCCTTATATATTTCATTTCAATTTAGCATATTTAAAGTTTGTATCTTCTGTATTGCTTTCAACCTCGAATTGGAACATTTGAAACGAAAATTTTGAAATTTCCTTTCGCCTCGTATCATGTCATTTCGGTGATCTTAGCTTGTTGCTCTCCTCAAACGCAATGCCTGATATTCAGTGCATGCTGCGACCGGACATGACATTTATTGGCAACAACATAGGGGTGAATGTAGCGTGCGAGTTTATATCCGGAACGCTCAGAGTGTTACGGTTTCGAAAAGAATGCAGAATGTAGGTTGCGTTGCCGACTACAGTTACGAACTGTCTTAGGAATGCAATAGTTGATCGGTATTGTTGTCAAAACATATTATTATATTCAACATCTACGAGTACACCTTAATTGTATGCTATTACAGTAAATTCTCGTGCGCTAAATTTGACGGTTCAGCTTACACACGAGTTTTTAAAATATCGCGATAAAATTTATAACCATACGTGTACTGCAGATCTATAAAGAATTTGTTTCTTATGTTCAGTGTGTATCCACATCACATAATTGAAATTTCTGTATTGTAAATAATACATATAAACGGCCAAAAACGAGCGGCTATTTTTGTTTAGACATCACTTAAAATATCAAAATACAATAATTTAAGAAACTGTAGGTACAATTATTTTCTCATAAATAAAGCCAAAACGTTTTAGCTACGAGTAGGTGCATAAAGTTAACAGCACTAAGTATTCCACTAGCCGTTTGATAAAACTGTCAGAGTAACACGCATCATTTTTGTCTGATGTAAAAAAGATGAACATGCCATTGAAAATTCCAATGACAAAAAGTAAATGGAATAATGAAAACTTATCGCTACAACATTCCTAACATTGAATGATCTTAAAGATCGACCGTGACACAATTATAAGACGAGCGAAATGGAGTGATTGATCGGGTATGTTCCAATGCAAAATAAATTCCAATTAAAATATTATTTGCGTTATAAAAATGAAGTGTGACATTTTATATGGCGGTTCAAAGAAATCAATCCATATATAGTAATTCAAATGTTTTAAGGTCTAATATTATAAGAGTGCCTTGGTTTTTTTGGCGATTGATTTAATTACCTTGGATCTGTGCGTGTTTGGGTGATAGAATCTGTTGAAGGAATCCAGTTTACAGTGAAGTCATCGGATGAAGTTGGGTTTCTAATGGCAACGGATTCCATTTCGTTGGCAGCGAAGCGAGAGCGCTATTCCAGCTATTCGGGCCGTCTCGCGTATTGTCTCAATGATCTAACTGACTGCTAATGAAAATCATATGCGTATTTCATTCTACGGCGTACGTAGACTGGGTCGATGTAATACAGTTGTTAATGCATTTTGATTTTGTGTGATAAATGTGACAATAGAGTAGATAGTAGGAGATCTCTCAAAATTATGCGAAGGGAATTGTGGGATGGAGATAAAAGGGTGATTACGACGGATTAACAGTTTATTAGCAATTTACATGGCACACCCTAGCACTCGCTCTCCCGACTCTCATCTCTCATCTGTCTCTCGATCTTCTGTTCTAATAAGTATAAAAATAATCCCATGTCACGAGGTTCTTTTACGCAAATATCCGAAACTTCTTGGTCCGACATAGCCGAAATAGCCGAAAGCTATAAATCCCGAGTTTTCCTGACAGAAAAAAAAAACCTCGAATTAAGTCAAATCGGAGATAAACTGAATATTGGGAACGGCTGTAGGTCTACTGGTCCGTGGTTACCGCCCACCTCCACTTCGCTGATCCACCCGCTCTCAACTATGTCAACGACCTTGTTTCTTTGTTGGAATTTTTATATTTCCGTGTTTCAGTACCCACACGTATTTATAATATTACAGAACAAATTAGATTGAACCGGCTCTAAAAATGTAGTTTTGTGTTGTAAACAGATGTATTGATTCAAAGGCTACATACCAAAAATTCTTTCGCGTTCTCATTCTTGACTTGGACTTGACGTCATTAGTAGGTAAATTCTTGTTTGTTATTGTTATGTTCTCTCAGTAAATCAGAAATGTCTTTAACATTTCTTTTTGAGTTTTTGATGTAATACATAATTTAAAATAATAATTTAAAAAATTCAGTTAAAGTAGGTTTAGATTAGAGACAATCTGCTCAATTAATTTCTTTTTTGAAGTAACTCCTGTGTTACTTATAAGGACGTGTCGTGATTATGAAGTGGCCACACAGATCGTAGAACTAGCGATACATTGGGCCGCTTAACCTTCTGTAAGTACACAAGGTCTTGTTTGATATGTATTCTTTGATTTATTGTAGCATACATCAAATAAACATGTGCCACTTAATATGTACTCTTGTATTACGATGTTCAAGGGTTATCACTGTTTACAAAAGTACAGTCATACTAGGTGTGCCCTGCTTGCCAATGCATTGACTTGTTGGTTTAAAAGTTTATAACCAGAAACATACATTATCAACGTCAAATAAGTGAGGAATTTTAAATGCCTTTAAAGAGTATCAATTGACCTCCAAAAGTCATTTAAGTGTTATCGAAAGTACTCGCATGTTTACGTCATTAAAGATGATCGTTGTAATCTTGTGATTCTTACCTTTTAGCGAATGGTAATAGAACTCTCAGTAAACAAAATAAACGCATATATGTCATGCAATTTTCGAAGCATATTTTCATCTATCTACAATCGAATTTTTGTTGCAACGAAACAAAAAGGAAAGTGCTGCCTACTCTGAACTTTCGTTGTCAAATATGTTGTTCAAAACAAACCTGGAGTTTAACTGTTTATGGCTTCTCAATAGTCTTGTAAACGTTTCGAGTTGAAATGGCGATGATTATAATGATAGTTCGCGACTGTCGAAAAACTATAATAAATAATTTAAAGTTTAGTTAACATTATTTAGTAAAGATTGTTAACCATTAGTTTATTATGGATAATATTTATATATGTGTATATTATCGAATTCCAAAGATAAAATTTTATAACTTCAAGGTGACTTGAATCTCATTGCCTTTATCGTATCTAAACGCCAGAGTTACTCGTATTGTGAGTAAATTTTTTCATTTAAGTTTAATATTATTACGTTGTTGGTACTTAACTAAGAACGACTGTATTGACATATGAGACACCTCTGCACATGACATAGAAGTCACTCACCATGAACTGGTAGTGGCTCCCTTGTGACAAAACTTAGCCACCGTGTAGACTAAATTACATAGTAGGTATTACTTTCATTAGGGATTCACCCCACCACCGTTTCATTCCTTGGGAGATGCTTGAATCCTCTAACTGTGCTGAGGCAGGAATATTAGTTAGTACGATAAGAATCCCACATAACCTGGTGCCACTCCCATGATATTGTCTGGGTACCTTTTGAAGGTATCCCCGCCGTTAAAAAAAACATGCATCCAACGTTTTACTTTTAATAACTGATATAGGTGTGACCATACCGACAATTTTTCTAATATAACAATATATTATAAAGTTATTTCTTAAATATCACATTTCTTAATCGCATTATTTGTTGTTGCCTCTAGGATCAGTCAGTGTTATCAGAGTCTAAGGCGCGTCTCGGGCAACGAAGCATGTCAGGGCTACCACGTACGGGCGCGGGTTATACCTAGTTGGTACTATTTCGTTATGCAATATGAAGGCCGACTTGTATGCCAGTATAATAGTTACGCTATAAGTGAGGAAAACGATTTTCTTTTCACGGTTAGAAATTATTAGTTACTGTTAGTTACTACGTAGGGACGCCCGAATGGTTGATAGCTGCTGGAGAAAATAAAATTCATGCATATTGTTATTTATTATATTAATATTATTTATATTACTTTCCGTTACCGTTACCTTTCAATAAGTTTCTGTTCCTATTGCAATTTAATGTTTAATATTAATTTAATAAGTATGTGTAATTGTATAACATACTTTCTTATCTTATTAGAGTAAAATGATAAAGATGCGCCAACCACTATAGGAATAGTAAAGTTATAGGAAGTGATATGCGCTGACCTCCTAAGCTCCTTGAGACTCGTAATATACCTATAAATATTTCTCTTTTATAATTCAATCAATAAAACAGTTTGATTTCCTATGGATAACCTAAACCTGATTTGGGTAAGGTTAGGCCCTCTAATCCTCCTGTGTGGATACTTAATTAT
Source organism: Noctuana stator (assembly GCA_018231225.1). Taxonomy (NCBI): domain Eukaryota; kingdom Metazoa; phylum Arthropoda; class Insecta; order Lepidoptera; family Hesperiidae; genus Noctuana; species Noctuana stator. Next base: position 7,254 of record DWQK01003867.1, read on the forward strand.
GATTGTTCATCTAAACTGTTAATTTAATAGCAGTCTTGAGTATTACTACGTAGCTATAATTTAATACAGGCGGATTGTGTAAAAAGCTAAAATTTATAACTAAAATTAATAAATTTACTGGACTACGCAAAATAATATAATAATCTTCAGCTATCTTTATCAACGCACCTCTACAAGAATACTTCAGTAATGACATTGCCACATTCGATACATAATCGGCATGCGCCAAATACTCGGCCTACTAACGTCACACATACCGATGTTGTTATTAATTTAGCAGCAGACGAGGAAACAAACCAATGGGATAATGAACGCGGTCAAATGTATTTGGAAAAACAAAACGTCGAATTGGACGATTTTATGAATTTATCTGTGAAAACTCTGTGCGGTGCGGTGCGTTGGTACGAGTATTTTTGCTTCATGGTCTTCCGCCTAAAGCCTAAATGTATCAAAAGTCTTTTAAAAAAATGAAATAAATTTTAGTTTAGTTTAGTTTATAAAAATACTGATGAATGTAAAAAAATTACAATAGAATAAAATTTGAAAAAACTATTTTTCATTTAATTACCCACCTCGTATGGTCTTTTTTTTAATTATAAAATTCATGTAGGAAATTAAATATTTTTCATGGTATTTATAATTTATTTTATTTGGCGTTTGACAAAATCAATCATAACACAAAATCATTAGAAATCGTGAAGAGTATGCAGTGAAATGCCTGCAGTGCATTATTCAACGCTTCGAAAAACTGTTGACAATAGAAGCTAAATAACTGGTAGATATTTACCTACCTGATTATATAATATTATAATTTAAACATGCTTGAAATATTTTAAGTGAAATTTTGCCTCAAGTTAGTGCGTCTATAAGGATGGGTTAAGATTAAGAAATATGCAATGTCAATCTTCTCATACGTCACACATTCTGATCTTCTGATGCAATATAGCAATGATCTTATTTCCTGTCGTAAGTGTACGAGTTATACTAAGTTTTTTGAATGAAATAATTCTGAATTACTGGCTCCTTAAAGTACTTACACTAATAATAGGTGTCACTGTTGCTTTATTGAGATGTACAAAATAAAATTATTTTGTAATGTGCCACCTACTGGATTATTGATGTACTATGGTTAAACCCTGTCGGCCTAGATGGCGCTGGCGTCCTCTATTAACCGCAGCGCCGTAGATGAGAGGCTTATAATGATGACATGTATTTATATTCTCTGTGCATGTACCTTTAAATTTTAAATAGATTTTTTAAAATTATAGTATTTCCAACTCCGAAAGATTCCACGTACTTATAAGATAAAAATAAAAGGGCCTAGAACTAGGAAACTATTTAATATTAATACTTTTTACAATTATGACTGTAATACCTATACATTATTAATTTGAATCGTATGATGAATGCATTTGCGTATGCGTAATGTACAAATATATTATGTATAATACACATAGTACATATAAGTGGTGCTGCATTGAACTGCAGTGGGTTTGGAATGCGGAATGTTCGCGTCGCTTCCCGCACTTTCGCCGCAAGCATCCGTCTTCCGCGACTGCTGGTTATGCAAACAGCCCTCAAACCATATTGTCAATAGCTCGTTATTGAAGATTTGCCTGGTGGTGTACTAACGCAGTTTGGGATGTACTATCGGAATGAATTTCAGCCTGCTAACCTGGAGACCCGTGTTCAGATATGAGAGATCAATAGGTTAATAACGATAGTGATAAATACATATGACCTTTCATAAATATAGTGGGTACTTCTTAATACTTGTGTAACATTCACGCAATGCTTAATATAATGAAAATATCGATACCAAAAAGGTGCTTTAAAAGTTCAAGAGTCATTCTTCCTTCAAAACTAGCTACCATCTGGTGTTCCTCATCACTTACAGGACGGTGACGACTGAAGTCTACATGTTAGCTTGGTTTTTTAATTCGTAAATATCAAACGTGATCGGATATGCACATTTTTAGCCCAAAATTAAAATAATTGCGCATCCGATATACAGCAATAATGATTTCGTGTTGCTAAAAGTCCCTAGCGGCTGTTCGGTAGTCAGTAAAAAATTATTGTATTAATTTTCTTCTTCCCGAGATGTTGAATAACTGCGTTGTACCCTGCAGCCACGGACGCGGGTGTGGCTACCGTCTTCACGCGAATATACATGCATTTTAATATATTACCCACACAGAGCAAGAGCATCCATATGTGATAAAATGTAAGCATTATATTTGGTACTAGCTGTGGCCCCAGGTTTCAGCTGCTTTAATAATTGCGACGTAACCCTTCCTCCATAAATGGACTATCTTACACTAAAATAATTTTTCATATCGGTCCAGGAGTTCCTGAGATTAGCGGGTTCAAACAAACATACTAACTCTTCAGCTTTATATTATTAGTATAGATTTTTTGTCCTTCGATATTTATTTATCAATTTATGTGCGTGTAAACATTTCACCACTCCTTTATACCTAATGGTTAAATTCTAAAGATGCTAATTTGGGTTTCAGCGTTATAAAATTTGAAAAAAAAAGTTTATCTACCCCTTTATGAACAGTCGCCGCCATTTTGAAAAAACGATTAATAGTTCTAATAAAAACACCCCTTCAACTTTCCGCCCCGAGATGCGAAAGCCCTGGGCGTTTTTGTTCCTACGCATGCGCATCTCTATTGAACTAAAATAAGTTGTTTAAATAAATTACGAAGATACAAAGGCAGTACAAAAAACAATTTTACAGAGCGATCGAATTTATTATTTTAAGCTTTCATACAAAGCTTTAAAGGGGTAACTAGTGGTAAGGCGATACATAAATAAGAAAAATACCTATGATAAGCTATATGATATGTCTATGTCTACCTACAGATGTGATGGGTATTTAATATTGTATCCGATTTTCTTAGTTGATACAGAGATGCATCCTGTTTGGTCGCAGTAATATTTATTTGACAGTTTAAACGATTACGATACAGGTAGCAGAGAGACAGTACCCGGGGCGATCCGCTTGAATGGATGCCACAAATAAACGACGGGACAATAAGAACACGAGTGATAATTACAATCCTCGGATATTCGATAGAAGAAGTTTAGGAACCGGTAGATAGGTGCGGTCCAGCTCGAGATAAGGAATACTTAAAGTGGTTATTATGGTTTTGAAATGGTTATGGTCTCCAATTTTTGTATGGGTACCGAGTATATTTAATTTATATTATTTAGTTCTAGTTAGTCCATAAGAGATTTTTCTTTACTAATGTTTCAAAGTTTAAAGTTAAATTTTTTTTCAATTGCTTAATTTATTTAAAATTTACTTAGAGATAAAAGGTTTCGTTTATTGTTAAGTATTTTTGATTACAAATAGTTCAAATTTTTGGGTTAATATGGTATGGAATCGTTCCAGACTGTAATTAAACTAGCGGCGCCAAGACTTGTCTACCTGTCGGCAGCCCTTTGCTCCAATCTATTAGACAATAAAAAAGCTAATGCCTATACGGTGCTACGGAGCGCGGCAACTTCTCACAGCTCACTCCGCCCCCTCGCCCCGCACCAAATCAAAATAAAACACAACCTTCCAAGGATACAACCACCGTAATTTTAAAACCAATCAGTCGCAAAACGCAAATAACTTTCAACTTTGCGTCACAGTCAACAGAATTTAATTTATTTCATCAACACTGTCTTGCAGGGCATTTACCGGATGCAAGGGAATGAATACCTTTTCTCCATATAGGTATAGACGAATATTGTACGAAAACTTAGAAGACTAAGGTTGTAAAGGTGAAGGAAGGGTGAAGAGTGAAGAGGG
>DWQK01003868.1:0-11059 GCA_018231225.1 Noctuana stator
AATATCAATGCCAATTTTTAACATGGTATAAAGTATCATAGAACATAGCTGATAGAACTTAAAACAAAATTATGACCGCAGACGAATAATGGTCGCAGGGCTTAGCATAGATGTTTAGGAGGTTCCACCAACATGAAACAATTACAAGGTGCGGGCGGAAAAATATAGTTAACCATTAAAATAATGATTTGGTTCTAACAAAGACAACTGCAAGGCCATCGTTTATAATTTAAGCTATCAATTGCAACTCGAAACCGGAACAAAGTAGAATACTTTCTAAGTATCTACATTTGCATAAATAATTGCTAAGTGAAAAATACATAGAAATAAATTCAAGGTAAGAAGTAAGAACATATATTTATGATATCACCTTTCACTAGAACTGCTATAGTTATTTTGTAACTTGAAGTAACTAATTTTAAGGTATTCCTGTGGTTCGGGACCAGAATATAGCTACGGTATCCTTTGCCTGCCGTGAGAGGGTACTAATAGGGCTTCTGGGATTGTGGGCGGTTTGAGTGGGGGTTTAAATTGGCCCTTTTATCCAGTCAATCCGGGAACGAACGTTTTATGTTTCGATTTTGAAAGCGTGTATATTTATAATGCCATACTTTAATACGAGGAGACCATCTGTACTCATCAGTGGCAATCCACTTATGATAACGACCTATGACAGAATTTCTTTCCTATTTGATGTTGGACGGACCACTTGACTTTGGGTGTTTACTGATACGTAGCTAACTCTACATTTAGTTACTCATTCGTTTGTTGTAGATAAATTTATTGTAATACTAAAATTATATTTTCTTCATCGCATATTTAATTAAAACTAGGCTTAAAGTTTATATACAATACAAAATATCTCAGCCATATTCATAGTGAGATATTGTGATAGCTGTATAGCTGACGCCAAGGACGACGCTTAGTTCTTAAGACTTTTAAGACGTTTTTCCTGTTATTTTTGTTGTTTTAAGGTTTAGTAAGCATTTTAATTGACAAAAGTTTACAAACCACATGATATTGTTATTTATTTCGAATGATTCTATGAATTCCACTATTCAGATTGGGAAATAATGTGTTTTAATATAATGACAATGTTTAAGCTTGCCTATATGACACACTTATTGCTATAGCTGACGTGAAATCGCAATGGTATTATGTTTATAATAAATCAAAAAGCATAAAAATTACTACAAATAAACTACTTAATTATTTTCTTCCTTATTAGTTTACTTGGGTTTAAAATAATGCATTATTTGATTTGTAGTTCATGCGGACGAAGTAAGGTTGCTAGATTATTTGATAAAATATATGTACCTAAGTACATATACCAGTAAATACCGGTGATATCTAAATATGTAATAGACCATAACGAAATAGCAGGAAGGGCGTAGTTACAGCCTTACGCAGCACAACAGTAATTAATTAAACATGTTAACTATCTGTAAAGGAACTCTACTTTAATAGAGTTCGTAGTTGTATCAATGTCACACGTAAATAGTTGCATTGAAAATCCGAAATATAGATGACGTTGCAGTCAATAAGTAATTGTTACATAAATAAATACAAAAATAATTGTGTGACTACCTATTGTTTATACATTACTAAGTTCGAAACGATAACTTACTCGTTAATAACATACTTGAAGCAATGTTCCTTGGCCTTTTTCATCATTTCATCAGTCTTTTGGTCTGCGTGCTCTAATTTCAGGAATACTATGCTTTGTTTTGAGACGGTTTTCATCAATAAGTACGTACATACTTCGTAGAAGAAACTTTAGATTGGGCACTTAATTAAGTCATGTAAATTTTGTGTTCGATTGATGATGAACCAATGATATGGCGGGCAAATGAAGTACACAAGTTCCATTCAGATTTAGTTTTGGACTCTATATGAAAAAACTAGTTACAACACACTAAGACGAAGGGTTAGGTTCGTTTATAAATAACTCGATACACGTGCCTAGAGCACGTGCGGTGCCAAAACTTGCTTCTTGAACGGTTGAGACCGCGTCCTCGCCACTTCTCGAAAGCGTGCGACTTTGCTCGCTCTTGTAAGTGATTTGTTTGTTTAAAAGTGTTGTGTGTTATTGTTAAATATGTATATATCAGATGAAAATAGATGGACTATCAAAGAAATGCTATCTATGCACTTAACATCTGTGTTGAGGTTATCTCTACCATTTCAACAAGTGACATGACGTAAATACGGATATAATTCAGTTTTCTTATCGAAAATGAACTTGTATATTGTTAAGTATTATAGAAAATAAATTTTAAATACATTCATAGATATTGTGTTTAAACATTCTTTTTATAATTTTTTAAAGTCTAACTTATTTTTTTGTGTCAATCTTTTTAAGTCTGTTTAGGATATCGAGTGTGACGACTGTAGATATTTATTATCGCGTAAAGATCACTATTATGATTATACGTACTTGTTTTATGAAGTTGATGATAATATAAATCATAAAATCCAATTGTTCACATTGTTGACAACAATCCTTATCCGATCAAAATTCGTGAAGTAGTACTTAATAAAAGGAGTTAAAATTATACTCAATATCAACTTAATGTTTTCGCGTCGTAATATAATATGACTATGTTTACGAATTTTGGCTCCTGTACGTCACTATGCGAATATAGAGTTTTAAGAAGATTTTATTACAACTAAACAATTAGATTTTCTTCTCTAAATAATTTTCTGACGTTAAACGTTAACATAATGTGCAGCTACTTTATTGATTGCCTTTAACCCTTTCTTTGTCCCACTGCTGGGCATGGGTCTCAAACGGGGTCGGCCTGGAGCATACTCCACCACATGCAGATTAGTTGAGACATTGTTAATTATAATTAACACATATAATATAGTAACGTAATAATGCGAACGGATTTTCCTTCCGTTATAATTATTCTTGTTTTCCTTCTGCTGTACATATACGTAGGTCTTTACTTAGAGACCAATAATATGTATCTAGTTTTTTTATATAATACAAAATTAAAATCCGTGGCTTTAAAAATAATATTGTAATAATTGTTAATAGGTATATTTCCAGGAAAATTATTTAATAAATAAAATGAAAGTTTAAAAAAAGAACCTTATATCAAATAAGGACCAATCCATTTTGAAACGTGCAGTGCCAGTTAGTTCTAAGAAGAACCATCCACTTATTAGGAGAGTCTTTGTTTATAAACATCAATGGCCTGCCTGTGTACTTTACTGAATACTAACAAAGCATTTTCAGTAGTCGGCCGTATCGATGCTCTCTCCAACGGCGCGGCGCGTACTTGGGAGAATAGCAACAACTCGAAGTAACATAATAATATGTCATTGACATGAGTTAGTGGTGGGAATGCGCCAATAATTCGTATCAACTTCATAATCTTAACGGCAAATAAGTTTTCATGATTATGTAATTGTAAAAAAGATAAATGGTACTATTGTCTTGGAAAGAGAAAATAAATTATGCTTAGAATTTTTATTTAGAGATTCTTGAAATGTATGTGTGACTTTTGTAATTAGCGAATCGATACAATAATTTATAAACTGGGAATTAAGTTACATAATAATATTACTTAATAATACAATGCCGTAGAGAATGGTGTGAAATGTATGAATAGTAATTACCGTGTCATTACTAATGTTTATACTAATGGCAACATTTGCTGACGTCATAAAATCAATTCTACAGTTACATGCGTGGATACTGTAGCTAATACGAATACACTGATTGTATTATTTATGAAGTGCATACACTGCCAGCTAATATTATATTTTAATAACTAAAGAATTTTTTCTCAATCTTTCATAAAAAATAAAGATTTTAATAATAATTTTAATAGATTGGAAGATAGAAAAGAGAATAAGTACTCAATATGAAACAAACGATTTATTAAAATGAACTAGAGAATAGTTAAATTAGATACTTTTAATAAGGTCTAAATGTCAAAACGTAATACATTTTAAATTATAACCACTCTAAATGTGACGTCATAATATTAAGATCCTAAGTCAAATGACAGATTTTTTAATTTTTTTTACTACAATAATTTGATAAAAAATACCAATGAAATCTTAGATTTTTTTTATTGTACTGTTTTAAATCTTATAGAATTCATTATTTTTATTGTGAGTGCAACCTTGTAGGTATATTAAAATGGTTGGTATTAAAGCATAAAAATGCATAGTATTTTTTCTTGTCAGTAAACTTTATTATTATTATAATATGAAATAAAAATATCTCAAACAATTACGTTAAGGGTTCTAAATAATGAACTGTATCAAAACCCGTTAATAAAAATATTCTCTTTATCTTTGTTGCAAAATAAAATGTATGACCCAATAAACTTGATACTAGTAAAAGAGCATTAATATTCATCACAGCCCATAAACAGGCAATAAGTATTACAACACTCAATAAAGCTCTAAAAAGGATAAAAGTAAAAATGTTTAGATTATTTCGTGTCAATATTTAGTAGGAAAATAGCTCGCGAATTAAGGTTTATTAGCGATTCGTAGGTCAAATATCCACCGTTATTCATTAAGCCGTGTTTCACTAACTATAGGATATAACAATATAAAAAAAACATTAAGAAAGTAATTGTAATTGGAGTCAAAATACTATTTAAAGGGTTCACCTATGACCTCAAATATCCTATTTGACATTGGGTTGTAGTATGCACGCTTATTTGTTAATACATGTACTCGTATTTAAGATGTGGAAAAAATATAACACCCGTAATTTCACGTATCGGTTTCTTGCCCAAATATTTATATTGTACGTAAAATAAAGTCCTATCGATAAACACGTTAATGCCTCATGAACATCGTGTAATTAGCAAGTGATTCGTCTTTTTCGATTTTAATCTACTAAAGTTAAAGATAATTTGGTTGTTATGATTACACACTCTACATGGGTGACTGGCATGTTCTTTTTAAAAGAAAATGATAAAATCTTAAAAATAAATTGAATTAACTAATTAAATTTAACTTTAGAATCAGAATCAACGGTTATCAACAGTTAAGTTCCAAAAAGAATTATAAAATTAGGGATGGTGATTTGACTGATCATTTCAATGAAATGGAAAGTGTTCGTTTCGTATGAAACAAATTTAACAATTTTATAAGATATAGAAAAAGAAAACACTAGAATTTAATTTTGTTAACACTAAAAAATAAAATTGTGACAGTAATCTTTGTACCAGGTGTTTTTGTCGTTAAGAGCCAATAATGCTACTCGTAAATGATTTATATCATATAAATTAAATCGCGTTATCAAAGTGATGATACATCATTGGTATCGAGGAAGTATGAACACGCGGTTCAGAAATAAACTTGTTGCATATCCAATAAATTCTTTTGATTAAAATCGCTTTTATATGGGCAGCAATTACGGGCGAAGTTGAAGCTTTATACCTGATCTTACCTTCCGAGAAATCGATAGGCGCATTTCCTGACATTAGGATAGAATGTACGATAATATGAAATAGATTCGTGAATGTTGCTCAACGTTTATTTACGGTAAATACGGAAATAAAAATATGTTTTTGCACATAAATACAATTGAATAACTGTCTGTTAACCATGACAAATCTATTTGACAAAATTTTTAGAGCGTGAAGGTAAATAAGTGTTCCAAGATTGTTTGTTTTGTTACTCGCTGCTTACAAATATTTGAATACTGTCTATAAAAAAGATGACTTAAATGCTTTGTGTACGAATTCTTTATGTTGTTTATAACATGAAATAGAAGAAGGGCATGTTTTGATTTACAGCAGTATAATACTTTGTATAGGCGCTGACTCAGAGTTATCAAACATCGCCATAGATTTTTACCGACTTTAAAATTGAGGAGTTTCCAATTTCTATGTTCAGCTGTTTGTATTTTTCCATCTTGTTATATTAGTGTCAGTGATTTCAAAGATTATGCGTTATATTTGCATAACATATGTGTTATATATTACGGCTTAATTTAAAAGTATGTATTTTAGATTTTCATAGTATTCGCGTATTAGTAACTTTTACTTATAAAAATTGGTAGGTGTGACACTATTGCCGAAAAAACGAACAAAAATAGGCGAAGTAAAAAGTTATACGTCGGGGAGATAAGATTAGTGTCTTCAAATAATATCATGTACCTGTAATTACTAAATAGAATTATCATTGTCATCATTTGTAATGCACTAAAATTATGATGTAAGTAAGTAAAGTAATAAGTCTAAGTACCTTTCAGTTATTCATTTGTACAATTCAGATATTCACACTTCCCACAATAATATTAGTTACTCTGAAAATAGATTTACATTTCAAGTAGTAGGTACGAGTACTACTACAACCAACTACATTTGTGTAAAGTTCTTAAGAATTTGTAGGTACCTACCAACTGGAAGCACTGAAGGAATACGTGGTAGGTATTTTAATATTTTTGTATATAAAGAACACAAGGGGCAGTCTTGTGATGCGTATTTTGTACAACGTAGTTTCTATGCTTGCATTTTAGTAAAGTCTGTAGTTTTGAAAAGTTAAATATTGATGAAGACGAAGATATTGTAAGATCCAGGTATAGGTATGTATGTTCAGGTAAAGCCTTTGATAGATAATAGTTAAGTAGACATATGCTCCAGATGAACTCATTGGGTTTCGAGAGTCTCTATGGGTATTAAATTATCAAGATGTAATTTTCAACTGTTATAATAACCGCCTGCACTTCAGAATTTGATTGTTTTACACACTGAATGTCTAAACGATCTGTGTGGGTTGTGTATAAGAGAAATTTTATGAGTCAACGGAAGAACTCCTTTAGATTCTTGGAGACATTGAATGATAAATTACACGTTGCAATGGGATCAATGGCCTCTGTATAACAATGTGGTTATATGTATTATATAACATATGTGTTTGTTAAAGTATAAATTTCTCTCTTAAATTTTATTTAAACCTGGTAAAGTGATGCGTAACGGTTTTGACAGTAGTTAGATATTTATTTACAGTGACTTGCAATAATTCCGCTAATGTAGCTTTATTTAAATAATATTATATTTTCGTTACACCCTAGCGCCTGCCTAGGTATGACTCTGCATCGCCTCATGAGAATAATAGGCTTGTTTTGCTGTCGCGCAGTTTATGTATACGAATCGGAAAGCAGCAAATCGTGTGATACAACTTTCACGATTTCACGTAGAATGCGTTAAGTTACTGTTTATGTTCGTAAGATTACTAGACATAATTTAACTGGTGAATTATCAGTTGGTGTTGTTAGTGATACTGCATTAATAATTTTTTTATATGTTATTGTATCAAGTTTTTATTTTGTACGAATCAACGCGCCATCTTCGAGATTATTTTTGTTGTTCTTTATTGCGGCTAAATTGACCTTATTGCAACAACTAGTTGTACCTACTACATACAAAATCAACATAATTGTATCAATTCTTTTAAGATTGATTAATATCAATATTTATCATTTTAAAAGGTTTTATTTAAATCTCCGTTTGAACTAAAAACATAAAGTGTTCTCTACGGCTCTACCTAAAGGTTAAAAACCGACGAATAATGAAAAATAGAAAATATGAATTACGCTTCGTAACTTTGAATAGAATTGTCATGAATACAGTCCTTTAAATAATTTTGTTGGCAAAAAACAGAAATATGCACCAAAATATACTAATTCAAAATCCGTGGAACGAATCAGACAGAGAATCCGACCAAAGTGACAGTTTGTGTACCTACCTATAGGATGGTTTTTTGCAAGATATAGAGCGGTAATAAATTGCCTTGAATGAGTTCTTTTCTTGGAAACATGTTGGAAATACGGTGATGGTGCAGGAAAGGATTGAATTCGCCACGACACAATGATTGTATACATTGTACGGGCTCTACACGTTTCATTAAAACGTCGAGCGACCGGCTCGCAAGACTAATGTTCGCGATAAACGTGACCGTAAGGAATGCAAGAATAGTTATAAGTAAATCTCGCTACTAGCATCACATACCTAAAGTAATAAGAGTAATTCTCCAATACAATACTACATAGGTTCAAAATTAAAAGTTATATGGAATTAATATAATGTGAGCGACGCCAATTACTGAGATAATGCAACATATAGGTTAGAAATTAAACTTACCACATAGTGCTGTTCCATATTCCTTCCAATGTGAACGAGTTTTGGCTGTCATTGCAAACGATTTAATTTACTATTAGACTAACTTCAAATTACTGGGCGTTTTGGAATGAGATTATCTTGAGCACTGATTTGTATTTAAAATATATAAAAAATACTATATAACATAATTCGAACCCATGGTAATAATATAAATATTAACGGTTTAATATACTAACTAAATATCACAATAATAAAAATATTCGATCTAAAAATTAATAGGTATTTAAGAGAAACGTTATAACCGATTAGGCTTCATTTTGGAAGGTTTATGTGTTGTTGGTTTGCTGGTACATAATGCGAGGAGACGCACAAAGAGTGTTAACGCGACGAAGGCGAGTGAACAACTGAACGTAGGGGCGCTCGGGGCGAACGAACTAATCGGATCGCGCGGAGTAGATTGGAATGAGGCAAATCGGCGCGGGCGCACGCTTTTGCTCCTTGTTTATCGGTTGAGATATCCTCCGGCGTGCCGAGTAGCTCTTGTACCGATAACGAGAAGGTCGATATCGCCGACGCACGCGGTGACGCGCCTCCGATGCGGCCACGCGTCTGTCGCACTAAGCTCTACCTAGAGCCGTCTCAACTACAACTACGAATATTTGTAGAGACACAGTTATTTTTAGTTCATACTTGCCAAAAATAATACTGACAATAGTTAACTCCACGCAAACGGGCGCGGGACAATGATTGGCAGATCTTTACCCCTTCACTGATACTAAGCAAAGTACAAAGTACATAAAATATTACAACCAAAAAACCGAGTTATTTTCGTAGATATCGATTTGCATTAAAACTTACTCTATACCACTTGTTATAATTCGTAATTTTTTCGTTCATTAAGTACTTGGTCATTTGATTGCTCGAATTATGTATTCCTAAAGATGGCATAATCTAAATAATGCCTTACTTGCATTAACCGAGATTTTAAAAGTAGTTTTTTATAGCTTTAATATTAAGTTAAAATGTAATATTAAATAAACTCTAATATTTATAGCGTCAATCTATATATTTCTGTTGATATGTATGAGTATGGTAGAGTTCGAGTAAAAAGGAACAATATTAATGGAAATTTTACAATTTATTACTGAATTTGCAATCTTAGCAGGATATGTCCTTCATACGTTTGCAAATTTACAATGAGGTATCATTATGTTGCATTTGATAACTTTAATAAATATATCAGTTTACTCCCTCTGTGATGTTTGAGTGAAAGATAAGTGATGCAGAGTGACGTGAGTAAATTTTGTGACGATCACCCACTTTTGACTAACGGCAATGTTAATAAAGTTGTTTTCCAGATAAATATGTACAGTTGCACATTAAATTTAATTAATATAGACATAATGTTACATATGTCTCCATTAGTTCCTCAAGCGTAAAGTAAAGAGATTGTTATTGCAAATCAAAATTAGTGGTTTGGAGATATTACAATAGTATAAACATTTGGCAAACAATTAACTACATAAGTCTTAATGTGCTAAAATAGTAAGTTTAGCATGAGAAATGAACGTGATGTCTGAAATAGGAATTTAAAGGATTTTCCTTAGACGTACGCAAATTAAAGTTATCATTATTTTAATTTTTTCATACATACTAATATATTATGTTGTTAAAGCTTTGTAATTCTTTAGTATTTGTGTAACAAGGCATGTCCCTCTTACATAAACGTTATGTGTATACAAATATTTCGTTTTAAATAGTTTGTTTATTAACCTTCATAAACTGCCGCTAAGCAGGCAATGCAAGGCAAGGTCGTGTCTTTCAATTGGAGAGGTAGCTGTCAGAGATACTTTTGTTTGAACATTTTTAGTCGAACATCTAGTGCTCATAAGTAACAATGAGTAAAAGCGACACAAACGTCAGAAAGGGACTTTTATCCTATCCTATTCGATGTTAGCGTGGGTATTCAGTCCATGGGTTGCAGTTAATTACGGTTTAAAAACAAGTGCCCGCATATTCGTTTGCATATGTTGCGTATGTATAAAAATAGAAAAAAAATACATACCGAAAATACAATGGTGAAATATGATGAAACAAAACATTTTTGTCAAATCACTGACCGTACCGTACCCACCGATATACGAGTACGTGCAAAAAAGTGATTTGCATTTCAATTTTGTAACTAGTGCTAGAGTCCAAGATAATTTTAATTCTAACAAAACTACTAAACTACGTACTTTAAAAATTAAAAAGCAACAACTCTACAACAACATGTAGCCTTTTCGCAACATTCCTTATGTTGGCACATTAACAGAGTATGCCTCTGTTGGACATGTCGGACTCCCCATGTGACTTGGGAACATTATAAAGAACTCTTATGCGCGTATTAATAAACTGAACTCAAAGATATCTTGGGAACGAACTTAAGTATTATAAAATGTGCACTCAAGTTGGGGGAGTAGCGAGAGCGACAGTTTATCAATCTTACAAGTTTTGTCAAGATTTTTTAGTAATAAGGTGTGCCAAAATAAAACGCAAAATTCTCATTGATCTTAAACATTAATATTAATTATTTAATGTAAACGTTAAGTCACTGTAACTTTCACTTTATTTTTAAAACTACATCATAATTTAAAAAAACTCTATCAATTTTAGTATAAAGAAAATATATCTATGTGTAAAGAAATGTAAATATATTATGTATACCAATGTAAAAACTATTCTTTAAATCAATTTTGTTTGGTTATCTAATGAATAAATAAATAATTTGTTTTTGCTTTATAATAATGACTTGTTAAATGGCAAAGAAAAAAGTTTCAGTGAAATATTCGCACAGATAAATAAATATGTACCTATCTACTTAGATATAAGTATTATGTGTACAATACCAACTTTATCATCATTACCTATCAGGAATGGTGCAATCACTTGTCGAAATTACAACCATCCCCGGTAAT
>DWQK01003869.1:0-11056 GCA_018231225.1 Noctuana stator
TTTCTGATAAAAAATTATCCACTTTTATTAGGGTAAAGTTCTACTAAGCATGTTTTTAATCATTAATAATAAGTATAAAATCTTACTTATCGTTATAACTATTCCCATTCTCATCTCTCATCATGAATATCTGCTCCCACTGCTCCAGTTCTTCATCAGATGAGGACGCGTTCCCCACACTCCCCGATTCTAAGACAGTCTGCAACAAAGTATTAAAAAGTTATTAAATAATTTTATATTGCTAACTTTTCTCATCGTTCATTTGTTATTAAAAATAGTAAATAGTATTATAATTAGGTAATATATTTTTGGTCATATAGTTGTGGCTTTGCAGGAGCATTGAGGCTTGTGCTTAGACCAAATGTTTCTCATTGCTACACGGGAAGGACTGCAGCATACTGCTCTGGGACAGATTGGTGGAATACAATTAAAAAGGTAAAATTTAGAATTAGTTTAGTTTTGTAGTTTTTATTGTCCACATAAAAGAGGGGTTAAGCAACTCTTCAAATGTATTAGTTTTGGGGTTACTTATTGGGGTTTTTATTATTACACTAATTATATACACTTCTTATACTATATAATTAATAAAATGACAATAAAAAAAGCACAATATAAATTATAATCAAATACGAAAATTTCAAATTCAACTAACTTTTATCCATCTCAAGATGTTTTTGGCTCTCTGCGTTAGGTACCCCATCGTAAATAACACTTTAAAAACTTATAAAACAATTGCCAAAAATCTATTTTAAAAAAAACTTTACTTTTACCACACCTTTACCAAATTTTTACCACATTTATTTTTGCTAACTTTACATTTTGTTTTTTGTTTTGATTGACACTTTTGTTGACATTTACATTTTGATTTGATTGACACGTGACTGACATGACATAAGCAATTTTTGACATTATCTGAATGAAGGTAAAGTAGGTAAGTATAAAACCCACAAGACACTAACAAAGACAAAAATAAGGAAATAAAGGTGGATGCCCTGCCTAAATAGTAGATCGGCCTAAATTATTCCATATTCCACCGTAATTACCGATAGTTGGCAACACAGAACATGCGTATACCGTAAAGAAAATAAAAAAAAAATAGGTTTTCGCGCCAATTCTACCAGGAAAATCCCCAAGGGGGCTCTGCATTTATTTTAAGATAATAATATAAATCAAACTCACAACAACTGAATTGAGTGAAAACGAAAATAAAAATTGCTGATAATTTATTTATATACGAGTATATAAAAGTAGGTACTGCTTTGACGAATACAGACAATATGGATTTCACTGTTTCATTAATTAAATAAAGCTTTTTTTATTACCATTGGTGTTAAATTCCTCTTTTGCTAGGTAACTAAAGAATACAAGTATTCTATCAAACTCAATAAATCACTGTTGTTCTTAACGACACAATCACAAATACAACACTTTATTAACTGCATTTTCGTGTATCCTGATGTTCCTTTACAAGTCGTGTAGGCGCATTAGTAGCAAAAATATTACTGCAAAGTAGATGACGTCGGAACCACCGCATTGTGCATGTGCATTTTAAATACTAGGTAGTTCGAACCGCAAAACTATTCAGGCCAGAACTGTTTTAAAAACAGTTATTGTTCCACGAGGCAATTATGTAATTAAGTAACTATATTGTATAACTAGCTTATGATTTGGTGATGAATACCTCAGTGACGTTACGATAGATTAAAAAAAACTTTAGTGAACGTCTGCATCATTCTTATTTTAAGTATGTTAGTTGTATTGTGGTGTTCGGTTCCTCTCTCCATATTGTATTACTAGATGTGATCCACGATTTCACCCGCGTTAAGAACTGTAACGTAATGTTTGATATAGCCTTCCTCATGAATGTAGCTATCATACAGAAAGAATTTTTCAAATCCGACTTGTACTTAGCTCCCGAGATTAACGTGTTCAAACGAACAAACAAGCAAACAAACTCTTCAGCTTTATATTATTAGTATAGAAGTATAGATTTCACTAAAAGCTTGCAACGTATAATTCTTAACACAAACTTAAATTAATCATTCGGAAAGAACTTTGGCAAACTGAAACTTTTTTACAATGGCACACGACGTACCTACTTAGATAAACTACAACTTTTTATAACGTCGACGGACTTAGGCAGGTACCTACGATAAATAACGGCTTTCCTATAAATAAGGTAAGTAGGTACATTACCCTTGCGTGTGAAATTCACTATCATCCATCGCACGAGCTGTATAACTATATTAATGTTTTGTAAAAAAATACCTACGAGTACGTTAGTACGAATAATGATTGGTTTATCGATAACTGGAACGAAATCAAACACGTGAACAGCAAATCTAAACTTCAAAGTTACTCGCGTGTGAGCCCGATAACCACCCAAATTACACTGTGACAAAAATTATTATTGAAAGTAGAGTAAAAATCTGAATAGGTATGTACTCGTACACCCTAAACAAGTATTATGGTAACACCATTTTACCTTAAACCAATATTTATAGTAACGATGCCTGTAGGGTTGTTATTAAGGTTCAGTTCAGTAAGTTACTGGGTTCCATTTTAGTTTTTACTAGGTTTTATTTCGATTGTATCTCTTAGTAGTTTTCCAATCTTAACTCTCAAACAGTTTTGGCTTAATTTTTTCGTTTCTCTTATGATAGTTAGTTGATCTAAATTTCGAGAATGTATTGATTTAGGATATCTTGGTTTACAAAGTTATATATAGCGATTTTCCATACCCAGAACAAGAGATAGAGAGAGAATTGACATGATCAACCAGATATGCGAATGATATTGATTATTTTAAAACGTAACTGGTTATTGATTGACCATGCATGCCAAGAAACACGCAAGCCGTCATTAAGTCGTCGCAAAATAATTTTTAACATTCGGGAAATATTAGTAACATCCATCCAACATAATATAGCATTACGGAGATACTTAAAACGAAAGTTCGAAAATGTTTGTCTTTTTTTCTACAAGAATAGTCCAAATTTTTGCACGGAAATGTAGTGTAATATTGTTAATGCATAAAATGGAAAGGCAGTAAAATATAATGTGAAAGCCGGCGCGCCCCAACCCCACGCCTTAACGTCTAATCGAGCTGTCGTGTTTTGCGACTTCTTCGTATAAAAGATTTCTATTACTATAGAATAAAGAATAAGTAGAAACGTCTGAAAATTTGTTCTCTTACAACTTATGCACTTACATTTTTTTACTTAAATCATTTAAGTAGCACCTTTGAGATGTTCCAAAATGTCCTCGGTAAAAAAATTTAGCTCATTCGTAAAGTTGCGTAGACTGTCAAAAAAGTCCGGTTTTACCTTTACTATGTCATGCCGTGAACTTAAAATAAAGTGGATAAGTGAATAACCAATTCAGGCTTAAGTTCTTTAAGTTATTCAGTGTATGTGTTTTAAGCGTCTTTTATAAGTAAAATCAAATAAAATTTAATGTTTTGATAAGTAGTTGAAAGAGTTGCAATTCAATTTTCGCGAGCTAACATGTGAGCGAAATACGATACGAGCGAATTGACCTTTAAAAGCAACTGGGTTTTTAAAACGCTCCTAACTGAATTTGCTAGCGGACGAGTAGCGATTTACTGCGAAGTTGAGTGAGTATAATCCCAATAAAATCTGTCTAGGAGTTACAATGCGTAGTAGGATAGTCACATTCAGTCGGCTATCACATTCACTACGGTAGCCTTAACAGAGGAATAGCCTCTATAATTCTTAAAAGTTAATTTATATTTGACGTCTTAATCAAAAGATTACGTATTGTAATTCAAATATTATATAACATCAGTATCTTACCATGTAATCATAAGACAAAATGCTGTTTACCCCTTTAATTTAGAAATTGCAAAAAAGTAATAAAAACTCGTTACAAAATTCACTCTACGCGTACTACATAATTTGTAGCAAGCTCGTAGCACTATTACGTAGCGCTGTGCTACAGCTTTAATCACAGACTGTGACTGTGTGTGTGGCGACATTGATTGTAAGTTCCAAGCAATTTAAATTACTCAACTGACAATTTTTTTAAGTTAGTTTCTTAAGTATTATACGAGTATGTACCTACATTGTACATGTACTTTTGTTGCATGCGGTAGGTAAGTGATAGTACTCTTAGTGGTACAGTCCCATGTAAAGGTTACGTTACGGTAACCTTCGGTTACAAAGTGCCATTTATTTTATTATTGTTAATTAGAACGATTCCTTAAGCTTTTATACGAATTAGCACGCCATTTTCTTATTCTTGAAGAACAATTATTTATTGTTCTTGTCATGAAGGTACAATAACCTATTTCCAATTTAACATAATACAACAAATTCTATTATTTTTAAAAGTAAATTAAAATATGATAACTCAAATAAAATCAAAATAAATAGTCGGTAATAAAATAATGAGCAAAAGAAAATAATACATCCTTATACCCTATTTGATAAAAATGTAATTTGGTTACAGTACATGGAGTCTAGCACGCTAGACTCCATAATATAAGAATCCTAATCTAATGTTTATTTATACGCTGATTCGTGATAAATTTTCTAGGTAAAATATCTTGATAGTCATTAAACAAACCGGAGACATATTAAGGTGATATAAGGTTCATTATTCTTTGCCAAAATTCTTACATTATACGGTCATTTAATTCAGGATGTAAATGTTGGCAACGGAAAAAATTACAATATTTTTAACTTATGTAAATAATTTTCAATTTTTTAACAATTTATTGATTTCAAACTTTATAATATTACATGTACTATACACTATATGAAAACTATAAAGTCATATTTATACAAATTCCGGTTTCGACGCCAAAGCGTTTCGTGCTTTGGCGTCGAAACCGGAGCGAGTTCAACGTATTTTATTTTGTGTTTCCTGATAGGCTCTCTAATATCGCTCCATTATTCTTGATCAAGCTTGGCGAGAACCATTAACACGTAAACGGGTAGAGTTTCGAGACTAATTGGCTATTAAAAAATATCTGTTAATTAGTAGATAGCATTCTCATAGACAAAATTGCGTTTTATCCGTTAGTACTATCAATTTATGAAAGTCCGAATGAAAAGTAAACGTAGTTACTCGTAATTTACTATGGAACTATACAAAGATAATGCTACGGTTGGCTACAATTCTAAAAGAAATCATGCTCGAATTTACTTGTTCTTTTACTGCCACTGCCATGGACACACACAAAGGCAATTATATAAACACCTAAATCGCTAACAGAAAGTTAAATTCATTATATAAATTTTTGTTTTTTCTGGGAAGCGAACCAGGGACTTACCTACCGAATAACGAACATTGTCGACATAATTGACAGATAAGTTAGAGATGTACGGAATTATGTCATATGCATATTTTGTCTGGACTTGACAGACTTTGTTTCTTTATTTGTATCAGAAGCAATAATAACTTTATCTACTAGCCAATACACACTTGAAAATTCATAAGTAAGATAACCATTTTTCTGTCTAGAATCTAGAATAAAAATAATCTATTGCGCATGCTATAGTACGCACTTACTTAGTGTGCCTACAAAAATAACGAAAGCTCAGAAAACTTAAGAATTAATAGCCGATAGTGTGAACTGATACTCTGCATCCGCCTGACAATAGGAAGGGAGCTATTTTTAAGGCTTTTAGCCGAAGCATTATCGTGAACGTTGGCCGTCAGACAACTCGTTAGGTTTAGTCGACATCCGCCTTTAGTTGGACATAAAACGATTTTCTTGTGTAGTTTAGATAAATATTGTGATATAAAGCTAGATATAAAGGTTGATAGACTTGTGTGTATAATCTATACTACCTGTTACCATAAAGTTTTATCTTTTTTTATGATGTGAAGTAGCAGAAGAGCATGCAGGCCACCTGGTGTTAAATGGTCCCTGCCGGCCATGGACATCTACATCCAACCTCAAGCAGGCTCGTGTCCTGTCTGAGGTCGCATGTAGTTGCGCTGCTACCCTGGAGGCTGATGGAAGCGTGGCCGATAATTTTAAATACAAATTGCGACAAAGAGCAACGCGTGTTTTAGATATAAAGGTGTGGGGTATGTCCAGTATATATTTATATAATAAAAAAAAGCATTAGGGGGACATCAAAGGATAGAAATAGTTCACTAATAATAAGTAGAGTTAACTTTACTATAAAATTAATTATTTTTTACGGTTTGCTATCGAGCGTATTTTTTTTAATTACAATTTGTTTGAAGTCATTTAAAAATATTCCATTCTTCTTTTATTAAACAAACTTATCTAAAAGCCTAACAACTACTTACTCTTACACGGAACAAATCGCTTTAATGGCCTGTGGCTTAATTTTTCCGCTTTTTAATCTAGAAAATTGTTCAGATAAGCTTTTCATTTCTAAGCTCTAGCTGCGATGAAAGCCGCACTGCGGGCACCAACTTTTAATAAGCAGCTCTGGCATCTTTGTTCATTACACAGCCAATAAGTTGGCCCAATATTCGAAGCACGGGCTATGTAACCTTACCAAAGCATTTTGAGACTGCTTATGTATCCGATCCAAGGTCATATGCAAAGTTGTAAATTTAGTTAAGAAAGCACCGTAGTTTGTGGTTTGTCGCTAGCAGTTGCCATGGTGACCAGTGTAATAACAAAATTAAGCAAATGCCGACATTATTGCCTCACCACTAAGCCTGATTAAGCCTCTATACAATGTATAAATGAAATGGATTACGCCCACTCTATACTTTAGGATTACGACAGTTATCATTTATAATAAAGAGAATGTGTTAAATAAATGTTTAATTTAATGTCTTAGGTCACCACTTTTGATCGTGAAGTTGGAAAGAATAAGTGAGATCAGATTGAAGTGCCGTACGACCCCTAATTATCTTAGCATGAAATAAATAGCGTGATAACAATAAATATAGGAAATTTCGAGGCGGTCACAGCCACCCACCACATACGCCATGGTACTGTCACAGCTACAGTCTTACGATAGCGCTCTCATTATTGAAGATATTTAATTAAGAAAAGCAGACTAAAGAGAAACTTTAAATCAAGCAACGTTACATTTGGAACATTATGTAATGCAAAAATTATTGTTAAAATAAAAAAAACTTCATCCCACTAGAAATCGAAGACAAGAACCTTTGAACGGGGCACCCGCATTGTAACGAACAATGAAATCGTCTAACTTTAACTGTACTTAAAACTTTGAGTTTAAAAACATTAAAAAAGATGCAAACTGAGATCGATCTTTATAAAGTTTCCATAGGCCAATAATGCCTTTATAACTTAGTTGAATAGCCTTCAACAGTGTGAACGCTATTGTGAACTCCGGCTGCGAGTTCGGTAGTTCGGGAGCATCTGTCGAATCGAATGAAACGATAAGCAGCTTGAAAGTTATTGAATACAGGCCATTGTTGAAGAGAAGACATTGAATTCATTGATTTGTGTTATCGAATTAAAGAGAAAAATTAACCTCAAATAATATTCAGGTACAAAGAAACATTATCTGATTGTTTAAAGTTTCAAGTTACAAAACATATAAAATAATAAAATATTTTAATGCATTTATCTTAATGAAATTAACAGTTACTTCAAGCTTATTTGCATTTATGGTAGATGACAAAAACATTTCCATACAAGAATCATACACGTATAAATTAACAACAATTATCCCCGCTTATTCCTTTGTCAAAGCATGCGCTTTCAGATAAAAAGAAATTGACTTATCTGAATGACGGTGAATATAAATCCTCTTAAATTGTCCATGCTGTATTCATGCCAAGCGTTTATCGGCTATTCCATCTATGGTTCAGATAGCTTTGTTGACAAAATGTCACGAGAAGCGGGCCTCGGCTCGCGTGTCCAGTTTCAATACGGCGACGGGAGCCACAGGTGAAAACTTGGAGTCTTGTAATGGGTTCCAAGTAGTCAAGCTAAAACAGCGAAGCGCACAAAGACACCGATAAAATTCATTTCTTTTTAACGCTTCACACTCGCTGCCCCACTTTAGGGTTCCCTGTCTCGTAGGTGCCATGGACACATACAAAGATAAATACACAAAAACACAGACAGTGAACAGAAATCTAAATTTATTAAAATTTCTGCCCCGCCGGGGATCGAACCCACGACCCTTTGAATGGTGGCGTGGTAACCACTATACCATACGGGTCGTCAAACGTCGAAATGTCGCAGTCGGCAGGAAGAAATATACACTGGTGATGAAATTCGTTATTATTAAGGGCTTCCAAGCGTTGTAGGGTACGTTCTACGCTTTTGTTTCACCTGAGTAAGATCTCAATTTTATCCCTTACATTTTCTATTAATTCGTTACTGTTGAATCGATTAGAAAAGCATTGTGGCTAGCCCCCTGGGCTGTTCAATACATAAACTTAACATTAACAAAATAACGAGAAATGAAATTATTAACTTGTGGCCTGCACCGCCTTTCGTATACTTTAGGTATATAAACAGAAAAAGGGTAGAGACTCCAAAATAAATGATTGAAATCTGTAACCGTTCAAGTTATTATTTAATTTTTTGCTTAAAGTCGGTGATCATCTCACAATACTCGTAAATAAAGTTGAACTTTGTGTTTTAACAATAAGGAAGTTCTTAACGTAGAAGGAATTATCGTACCCTAGTTGTAAAAAACATATAAATTAACATTTGTATGGGACTGTGAATCTGGGTTCTTTTATTATATTAATGCTCATTATAAACATGAAGTACTTACTGATGTTTTTATTACACATTTTATTTATTGGATATTACGAGTATGATGGAAACGACCCACGAAGGCTTTATGACGCTGAAACATTTACAAATTTTATGGTAGTTCCTAAGTTGACGCTAGAACTACGTCACTCGCAATATTTTTATGTTCTTATTCAATCAGAGTGGGCAGAATATAATAATAATATTAGCTCTATAAAATTCTATATGTTTGGATGAGAAAAAATAGAATTTTTTTTTATTTTTGGCCACAAAACTCACCATTATTTTTTTAGAAATTCTCAATGATTAGATGGTTAGGTTTAATAACTAATTAAATTAACTAAATAACTAACAAATAACCATACTATACCGTACTAACCATACTATACCATACTAACCATAATAATAGCCAAAATGATCCTGTCGTGTTTGAGCCGCTAACATCTAAACTAAACAATCAAGCTCAGTAATAAAATAAGCTTTTTCTACATGTGCTTTTTTCGTGATAAAGCATAATACGCTTCTTGTAATAAAGACATTTTCGTTGTTGTTATCTACAGGTACAAGTTGAGGTTGATTTTTAAAAATCAACTCACACAAACAGTTGATAAACAATTTCGGGGTGTCGATTTTATGTTTTATGTTTTATTGGTTAATGGACATAATATCATGAAAACTTTCGTAAGAATACGGTTACGTACGTGTTGAGGAGTTGTGTTAATTAAATATTTACCGATAGTTCCATTTCGCTTACAAATACCCTATGTAACCATGACCTGACTAGACTTAACACTTACAACTAACAGCTGTAGCTCCATTTCCAGAGACAATTATTGGATTAAATACCGTGGATTGTGAGGAATAAATGAACATTTTTTTAACACCCTATCAGACGTTTGTTTAAATTAAAACTTTGCACATCTGTCAAGGACCGATGACAATATTATTTGATAAT
The DNA here is from genome assembly GCA_018231225.1 of Noctuana stator. NCBI lineage: Eukaryota > Metazoa > Arthropoda > Insecta > Lepidoptera > Hesperiidae > Noctuana > Noctuana stator. The sequence goes on from DWQK01003869.1 coordinate 9,657, forward strand.
GACTTACGACGACTTAACCTACAGTTCATTTCATATTGAAAGCATTCGTGCAATAGTAGCAAAAACATAATATATCCGGTACGAAGATAACTGAACATCCGTAGCAAGGTGCTACGATGTGATTCGTAGTAGTGCTACGGTCCCCGTAGCCACCTTTAGGCGGTAAGCTTGGGTCGTAAAACTAGGCCACTTAGAGCATAATTTACTCGGTAGAATGCTATTTTAGCTGGCCAGTTGTGAAAGGTTAAAAGTAACATGACCCACATTTCTTTTTAGATTTCCAAATTTGTTAAATTTCACTTTAATCTCTTGTGTAGTAGTCATACTCATAAAGCAGATTTTTAAAATAATTTTATGAGTGGAAACCCTGCGGAATAAGTACTGAAATTTATAATTATACAAGCTAACCGCCCTGATTTCTCTGAATAATATTCATTTCTACGAATTTAACGTAAATCGAAGGGTTTCCATAGATGTAATTATGATAAACTTTATATTATAGTTAATTGTTTATTTTTCCTGAAAAACCCATTTCATTTGCCGGAAACTGATAATATCTATAAGCGATCGAACGAAGCTTAATTTGTTCAGTGATTGATAGTATACCTACTATACAATATGAACGTAAATAAAATTAGGCACTTACTGTTAGGAAAACACTAAAATCGTAGATAATAGAGACAACACAGAAATAAAATTAAAATTAAATTTGCATAAAGGATATAAATTTGAACTCCAAACTCTCTGTAAGGGTATGGTAGATTTTTTAACTGATTGTAATCAAATTGAAATGTGCTTATACGTACATATTATAATAATTATTCTTTTCAATTACGATTTTAGTCTAAAATTAAAATAGTTTGATATGTCCGTTTGCATTATTTGCTTAAAATAATTATTACAAATACAACGTTAATAGCATAAAACCAAATAAATTCTATTATATAGGCTTCTGTTCTTAGAATATACGTTCGTGTCGTGAGCGATCAACGCATGATTATGATTATGGGTACTCGTTCGGAGAACGTTAGAACGGACGCTTTACTCATCTAATTTGCATTAGTATAGCTCAGTATTGGATTACAGTTAGCTTTACACAAGCGGTACCCCCAAAACACAAACCCGCTGGTAATATCTGAATTGGAACGAGGTCAGGCCTAGGGCGAGGAGTATGCAATGGTCGCGATGACTTTCCTTACGTATAAAATCAATATCAGGCACAGCACGGCGACACATCACAACCGAAATTAAAATAATTCACAAAACATTAAACAAATGTATTCACCTCAAATGAAATCAGCTTGCAAAACTTTCAACGCCTCCTGTGCTACAGATACGTACACCATAAGTGAAGTTATGCGTTCCTTGACAATATTACACCGTATTCGCTTATTTATCGT
>DWQK01003870.1:0-11055 GCA_018231225.1 Noctuana stator
GATTTTAATGAAACTTTACAAAGATATAGCTCAAACATCAGAATAACACATAGGCTACAATTTATAAAGATATTGTGTGATTGGCTCGAAATACTAACCCTGTGCAGAAGAAATCGCGGGCACCAACTAATTAATCATACATGGTGGAGTGTTGTATTAATACTAGTTTATTCCCGCAAAAATAAAGTAAATTGAACCAAAGAATCACGGAGTCTCATACAAACTTTGCCCCCGTTTTTTACCTCCTTAGGGGTAGAATTTCGGAAAATCATTTCTTATCGGATGTCCTCGTCATGCAAAGAACAGACCCTCCAAGTTTCAAGTCTCTACGATCAGAGTCATACGCCATACAAAGAACACTCCAATTTTCAGGTTTCTACGATCATCGGTTTAGGTTGTGCGTTGATCCATCAATTCCTTCAAATCACATAACGCTTTGTAGTAGAAATACATGATTATGACGGTAGGAAAGATTCCGCTAAATCTGCCTAAGTAGGTACCTGAATAAGTTAACTAATCCAAAGTTTCTTCCTCTTTAATTATTTCAAACTTGTTTCAAGGAACAAAGGGCGCCTAAACAGCAATCAAATATACATTCTTATCTCGCCCGTAACAAAGACTTTGTAATCCGCTTGTATACTTAGTATAATACTGCATTGTATAGTGAGTCAAATGTATAATTTACCTCAAAGCGAAGACAGTTATTTCAGTCTGCATGTCTGTAAGACAGCGCATGTGCAGTAAGTTTTGTAGTGATGTGATTGTGTCGATATTTTGCACAGATATAGGAAAATGATGCAATACATGGCATTAGAACTTATTTCTCATTTCAAGTTACGTTATTGTGATAACGAAGAAATTAATATACCTATTATAAAAATAACGAACACCCAATTCATCATTTAATGTTTTTCACTGCTGGGAATCGAACCCAGAACTCTTTAAATGACGGACCGGTATTGTAATCACTTATTTCGTGAAATATGAAACAAAAATATCTACCTATATTTAATTTGTGATCATTAGTTAATTAATAAGTGCTTTTAAGTTCTGTCTTTTTTTTGAACACATGTTTATCTATTCTCTAAAATATGTCACTAGATAACTATTGAATTCCATATTTTTTTTTACAATAACAACTATTGTAGGAAGCTGTTTTAGTATTCCGCTACATACAAGCTATGTATGTACATGTTGTATCTACGTAGCTTGTATTAGCGGAACATACATGCCACGTGCGTGACGCTCCAACAGTTCGAATATCGTAGTCAGAATCGTAGCGCTACGCGGCAACACTATGCTATGAAACGTCGTAGTCCGCTCTCGACGCTTCGCGGGCGCGCCCGGGCAAGCAGGTTAACCAATCCGCATTACTTCTAGAGCTACGAAATACTTCGGAAGTTTCAATAACTACGCTATCACCGCGCGTGTGAAATGCGCAATAAGTAATCGAACTGTCAAGTGCTGTTAAGGTGCTGCAACACATGTGGCAAAGGGGCATAAGGTTTGATAGCGCTTGGCACAAGCCTGGCTAGTACGGTGTGTCGTTACCCTTTGTGCGCCGGAATGACACGGTGAGTCGGTTTTTATTATTATTTTACAATTTACCTTTTTCTTCGTTCTAAAAAAGTTTTACTCTTTAAATTTGTATGAAGGTTGACTGATGTTAGTTTATGACATATTTTTTGTGTTACCACAAAACGCCTTTATTGTTTAAAGCGCTTCGTTATTTCAAAATTTATAATTCAGAGTTTGTCCAGTAATTTTGCAAGCGTGACCTGATTTCATTAATCAATAGTTTAACGACCTAAACAGATACCAAAACACATAAATGTTTTGGAAGGTATTTGACACCAATATTATCAAAACTAAACTATTTATTACCAATTTATTTGTTCAACCATGTTGTTGCCTAAACATTTATCTTTGTCACCACTGTTTTACCCTAGTGCTTTTATAGTTATATATAATAATATAGTGTTGTAAGCTCTCCAAAATTGATATTGCTATATCCAGGAAGGTGCCCGTAGCTTATTGTGTTCGCAGGAATAAGCCGTTACCTTTTATGAGTATTGTAGCTGGGAAAAGGGTTCAGACAACTTTGGGCCTTATTAGTTAAATTAAATAATAACCTTATTACGCCTTACCTGGCGTATTTTCAATTTTATTTTTCGAACTATGTTTAACATTATTTTGGAAGTATTGTTCTCTATTTTTTTTAATATTATTGTACGTGAGAATTACTTAAAGAAATGTTATGAGAGTTCAGGCCGAAAACTTGCGATCTAATCAGGATAAAGTAATTTTAAAATGAAATATTACAGTTTTGTATAGAAAATGCTTAGTGGGCATAAACAATATCTATGGAGAAAATGGCACTATTTAACTTAACGCCAGCAATTATGTTAAGGGCACGTCAAGCCATCGGTCTCTCGGAGTTTGGAGCAACGTGGTTGAGTATGCTCCAGGCCTTCCCCGGTTGTGGGGGGAGACCCGTGCCCCGTAGGACATGAAAAGGGTAGAAGTTAATGATATTAATACGTGGCAGAAGATTACATATCAACACGTTATCCTCCCCAGAGACACAAGAAGAATAATAAAACCCTTTCAAATTTTCCTTGAAACCTTTTACTTTCATCCACCCTGAATTGGTAATACCTCTAAGCCTTTGGGAAATTCCGACATATAACCGACACTATAAATCTAAGCCTTAATACACCTCTTGAAATATTATTCGGCGTTCGAAAAAAAACTATTTCTGAAATACCCGAACGTGGATAACATTTTATTACGCATATTTTCCATTTATATTAATTTTCCATCCATACCATCTGGAATCGTGGCGGAATCCTCCACGATTCGATTTAGATGTTTTTTCATACCACATATTTCTAAGTTCTGGAATTATTTTTTCTGCATAGACATTCTCGGCGGACTAATAATTGGGGTTCTTCAGAAAAATGCTAAAAGCGCTCTTCTTAAAAACCGGAAACGTATTTGTGGAGATACGGGTTATTGGCCAACCCGTGTCGGATGTTCTCAAACTGCCCAAAGGGCCTCCGACCAGGTTTAAAGACTGTTAAATCTGGTCAGATTGGAATTTATATTTCTGTTCTCAGTCTGGGTGTTTGTGCATTTGTCTTTGTATGTGTCTATGGTACCCACGACTCATGAAATCCTAAAGTGGGGCTGTGAGTGTGAAGCGTTATTTATTTATTTGTTATTTTATTTATCGATAACAACCGCGACCGACGTTTTAACGTGCCCTCCGAAGCACGAAAGATATAATATAATTATAAAATAAAATTTATTGCAATATAAATAAATGATGTTGCTAACATGTACCTACTGAAAAGGGCAATTAATCGGGCAACAATGTTATGAGATAACTTAAACCTATTAATAAGATTAAAACAAATTAATAAGAATTACAGACGAAGAAGTTAAACATAATAATTTACATTATGGACATGAGAAAATTAGAGCAAGTTCGTGTTTTCAGTTGAAAGCTTACTTACGAGTAACTCCGCTCGTTAGGCCAATGTCCCCGGAATTTTCCCGGCTACCGGGAAAATCCTACACATCGACAGCAATAAAATGATACCGTGCTTGTTTGTGGCTCTTTTAAGAACCACATCGATTGAACCTCGGTTTGAATTTACCTTTAGTACCCACAGATCTTTTGTAAGCAGTAATACCTTTAGTACTAGTTTGAATTTGTCTTTTGTGAGCAGTAATAGCTGAGTGGTTTAATGTCGGTTAATATTATTTTATGTGCATACATTAAATATTATTATTATTATTATCACTAAGCTCTTGGGAAAAACATGTCAAGTCAATAAACCCAAATTTGGCCACCTTGGCCCATTATGGGCCGAAATATTCTCATATTGTGTGATACGTTTTTTGTTTACCTGTACTATTCTATAAGTTTTATATACAAACATAGGTGTCATTAGGCACGCATAATTATAACAGTTAATAAAAAAAATTAAACCATAACTGCATTTTTTACGTATAATATCTCGTACTAACTACGAATAACTCGATGATAAAAAAATGCTGACACACGTTAATAGGGCATAAAGGTTTTATAAGCGTTTAAATGGCTGTTAGTCTTGAACAATCGCGAGCATAGAGCCGGATTTGCATACTATGAATTGCAATGCGAACAATTTTTAAAGAAAATACGTGAGTTTATTACGAATAGCACCGTTTCTGCTAAAATATTCTTTGTCATGCTTAAAAAAATTACTCTAGCTGACACAGTCTGCTACTAAAAATATTTTTTTTAGTGGGTCTGAAATTTTTAGAACGAATTATAACGATTTATAAATATTTAACAATAAAGAAAAAACTCTACCATAAAAAGTATGTTAAGTTATTAAGTTATAAACGTAGCGAGATTATACCTTCATCCCTTTTTATGTCTCACTACTAGTAAAGGGTCTCATACACAACCGGGGAAAGCCTTGAGCCTGGAGCATACCACACTGCTCCAATACAGATTGGTGTTAGACACATGTTAGCTGTTAACCCCAATACCTCAAAAATCATAAAATTATCGATGGAAAAGTAAACTAGAGAAGGGAAAAATTCTGTTTTTTTATTCATAAAACTTACAATCACATCATAAACGCAATAACAGTTCGTAGCGGTGTTTGGCACGAATTAATCCCGTATGTTTCTGTACATGTGCAGTGTACACTACGCATTTTTGTTGGCGACAGTCCAACTGACTGAGCGCAGTGGAACTTTGCCACAATTACAAATTTAAATCTAAGGGCAATTAGGCTATGAGCGATTGTATTGCAGCAGTTTGAGCGTGAACATAATATTTATGTATGTATCTAAATGAATATTTTTATTAGTTTTGTATCTTAGTATACTTACGAAGCAAGACTCGCTAAATCGCGTGCTTTTAAGGCAAAGTTCATAAATTACTTGTAGATTTTATCGTTTTATATTTTAAATGTTAATTTTTTTATATTAAAAAATTCAGAGTTTACAATAGAGTAAGCGTTATTTTTTTATTTCAATACATTCGTAATTACAGTTTCAATTCATAGATAGATTGCAGTTTTTATCGTTGGTTATTTTTCTATAGCTATTGTATCTGGGCCTCTACAAAAATAGGAACCATTTGTGTAACAAACATTGAAACTCGAGGTACAGATTAAAGTGTTACGTGGAACAACAGTTTTTGAAACATGGAATAGCAATTAATCATTGCCTTGAAAAAACGTTGCGAGATACGAGTACGAGAAATATATAGAATGTTTGCTGTTTTGTACTAGTATTGTGGGAATCATCAAAAAGCAACCGAGCTAAAGTTCTCTGTTAAAGTGAACAAACATGAAAACGTACGTACTCGTACTTTGACTTTGCGTAGTGATGTTCTGGCACGAGTTCAGTCACGACATATTTTTATTTGAATGCCTGCTCTATTTCACATTACTGCCAGAGGATATTCAAACGATATTGTAATATATTAGATTTGCGTAACTACGTCTACATAAATTATTTATATAGCTATAATGTAGTATTTAGTTAAAATAGTATAACATGAAGTCGCTTTCGCTGTATATTAGCTTAGACCTTAAATTACTCAACGGATTCGAATGCAGTTTTCAGAAATAGATTGATTGATTCAATAGGAAAGTTTATATGTGTAAAAAGCTGATTTTAAGGCGGTATACAGTAAATAATAAAATTAAAATTAAATTGATACGTTAAATATAATAACACTACTAATTTTGAAAATGCTTTAAATAATGTAACTGAATCAAGCGGAGTATGTTTCACACATTCGCGTTTTCACTTTAAACGTTTTTTATTGTTGAATATATTTCCTATCGCTTTTGTAGCGATACCGCAACCATACCGCTTGTATTTCACGATAACAAAGGAATGGTAGAGCGGGTAACGTAACAGTTGCTAGTTCGCACGATGCCGGTAAAAGAAGTAAGCTACATCTGTACTTTTATATTGAGCTCTACATGTAATATTACACAAAGGCATGTAACATTTTCTTTACAACTATTATTGTAAATAAAAGTTTTTTTGGACTAAAAATTAAAACAGTTGTTGCTAGGAAAATACTCGTAACATATTGCATAAACAATTATTATTTCATTTTTTGGCACATTAAGAATGATTACTTTTTTTTAAACCATACATAATAATTTGTGTGACTGAATTCTTGAGACAGAACAGTTAACTGATAAAATAAACCACTGAACTGCAGAAACTCAATTACTAGACTATCTTACAAGCCTCTGCTCTTACATACGAGTATATTATATATATATATATATATATCTCTCAAAACGCCACTACATGTTATAATATAGACGTAACAAAGAGCAATGAACTAGAAATATGTGTCAATTGGCATGCCACATTGTCAGGATGCCAGAACCATTCTGGCTAGGACATAAATTTCTGGTAAAAATGTTTTCTTTAGAGAAAAACGGTGCCCAGATATTAATGGACTGCAAAAACTTTGTTTAAATCGTGGACCTACTATAAGAACGGACGTAATGTCATATCGGTCGCAGTGAAGTACATCAATGGTGGCAGCGTCTGAATGTCACACAAGCGAAGTTAGAGTCAGAACAAGAGCAAAAAAGAATATCATGCTGTGAATGTGTGAGTGTACACGTGTACACACAAGGGGCCTTGATTTATTACAGTATCGTCGATTGTATTTTACTGATATGCCGTCCATTTATTTTAGTTAGTATATGGTTTGAATAATGTAAATCTTTTTAGACTGAAATTTTAAAATATTTTTTTAGATGCACATTGCAGATAGAATTTCAAAGAGTCCCGTTCAGGCTTATTTAAGCTGCCATTATAGAGTAGCCGACAGCGCGTTATGTGATGAAGATTTACTTTCGTGTGCTTTAATAAAGCTTCTAAGTGCGACCTCAGATAGGGCGTTACCCTATTCACCCCAGAGTTTTGGGGTGTTCATGGGTTGCAGGTAGCACTTAACATTACGTGGCCTTTATGTTTGATTGTTAGTTATTTAAGTGTAAGCAAATATTTGGAGTAAAGTCGGACTTTGTTACTTATACCCAGGGATATTGTGGATAAAATATTTCGGATTATAATACGAGTATAATTATATCGGTTTCACGTAGATTTTTCATTTTATCGCCAAACATGTCTTGTTTTTATCTAATATCGCTCTCATATATACGAGTATGTTTTTGTGGGGATTCCTAAATCTTAATTGCAATACAGTGGAACATTTGCAGTTGCAGGCGGATAGTTAAGCTAATACGTTACTTTATTTACTAGATTGCGGTAAAAAATACGTAGAAGTAGGCAAAGCTAAACGTTCAAGGTCATTGGCAACACGGACCATCTTAATTAGTATTCAAATATTATGTGACACTTCACCAGTATTTTTTTAAATAATTTATTATTGTTCTACCTTAAAACAAAAGTTAAGGGCGGACCTAAAGCCTGTTGTGATACGAACAAGCCAACAACAATATTTACCAGTCAACAACTTTTTACTTACGAATGAAAAGTGCATCTATATGTTACCTTTTGTAATTTGCAATGAACTACACGACTGTACCTGTCCAGTACTTTAATGTACTCTTACCTACTCGTGTGACCACATATTCAGTACACCGCGTAATATGCATAAACATGGTTAGCTAATGCCATAGTAAGGTACACATTTGCATACAATTAGGTAGGTACATTTAATTTTAGGAAATTACTTTTTAATGTATTTTAAATTGCTGGTGTATTTAATTGATGTAATTTTTTTATCTTAAAATCTTTAACGAACTTTCAAGTCGCCTGATGTTAAGTACTGAATTAATGCAGGATAATATTATAGACGTCCATGGTCAATCATAATGAATATTATAATCATAGATACAGGGTAAAATAAAATTATTTTTATTAATTTCTTTTGGCATAGCATTGACTTTTGCTACTTAAACCTTTACAATCTTTTTTCTGCAAAGTTTACAAAATTTCTAACATTTTTTAATAAATTTTTATGTGAATAGAGTAATGTGTTTATCCATTGCCTTGGTATAACACACACACGTAGTTTACTAAATAACGTAGTAGGAATAATAACATATATTTCGTCTTTATTGAATTTAAAACCAGTTGAATCTATTGTAAGCGATTGCTTTGTGTAGAATTAGATAAAGAACAATTGTATCTTGAGACTCGGTGACAATGTTCGTGTTTACTGAACAACTTTGTATTCTGAATAATTTACTTGTCTAAATTGATACAAATGTTTTGTTATTTCTATTTCTATCTCAAACGGTGACAGTAAATAATTTCTCTATCCATTACTCTTCATCTATATGCCTTCAACCCTTTTTATGTCCCACTGCTGGGCACACTGGAACATACTCCACCACACTGCTCCAATGCGGATAAGTGGAGATATTCATCTATATACAAAATATAAAACCCTTTGTTCTGAATGACTGACTGACGGATTAACGCACAGCCTAAACCGCTGTAGAGACTTCAAACTTGGAGGGTGTCATTTTCGTATAACGTGGGCACCCGATAAGAAAGGATTTTCCGAAATTGCACTCCAAAGGGGGTTAAAAACGGGGGCAAAGCTTGTATGACACAACGTGGTTCGTTGGTACAATCTATCTATCTTCTATCAATATTTTATAGAAATTCTTCTTATTCGTGAAGTTAATCTTTGAAAGAAGTAGTAATGTTGAACAGTGAATTTACCGGCTAATACCATATAGAAAGTCAACTCTACCTAAGAGTCCTACTCTTTTCAATTGTACAATGTAATAAAACATTACAACAAAAAATGTAAGAACGAAAAACAAAATCAAATTGAACTTTGTGCCTAAAATCGAGCAAATTTACCAAAGAATCTCAAACACGGACGAGCTTTATCAAGCCGCTTCCCCAAAACTAGTTCATTAACTCTCGACAGCTAATTACAAAACAGGGTGCGAGTAAAGCTTCAGTGATAATTAAACTTTTTAAGCTTTTAGGGACAGAGTAAAATATGGTGTGACAAGAATGTTAAAAATAAATAATTAATTTTAGAATATGTCTCTACAACTTCACAAGCTAGACAACCCGGGTACGGTCGGTGCCCGGAGGGGGAAGAGTGAACCTACATGTACACTGGAACACAATTGACCACGCTTTAGTACATATATCTAATATGCTACAATGGTTATAATTTTATCTAACATAGGCTCCACCAAGTTAAGGCCGTCTGATCTTTGAAGTCGTTTTAGCGAAGATAATACTTAATTTTATTTAAATTTTGATGTGATTGCCTGTAGCAAGAGCGTTAATAAGACTGCGAAACGATATTTAGCCCTTCAACGTTGAAATGAACTTAAATTTTAAATAAAAAATACTTCAATATGAAACATCATCCAGAAGCTGTATAAAAATTACTTCACACGAAACATCAAAGACTCTCAATTACGAACCCCAAAACGTGTTCATTAACTCTCGGCTTATTACGCGTCTCTACACGCTCTACAAAGCGGGTTCGAAATTAAGAGGCGTTGAAAATGAAGGCTTAAAACCTATTGGAGGTTGCGAGAGATTCGAGATTAATTTATGAACAAAGTAGCTCTTCTATTTGAAGTTGGACGTAGATTGGCGATCCATGGGTTGCAATGACTACTTAACTCATAAACGTTCGCACTCATAAACGGTAAAAAATATATTTTATATAAACTAAGTATAAGCGTCTTTGCAAACAAATAATTATTTTAGACCCAATTTGAATAACGTGAAAACTGTATGGGTCCACATTAAAAGGACCTTAATTTTGATTTTAGAACAATAAAATTATCTCTATCAACTCTTTATTTCTGTATACCCTATGTCGGCGAAGATATAGGGTATACAAATACTTACTGCTGTAAGACATCTGCGGAGTTTGGCTCTTAAATAACACTTAACATGCTGTCCTAGTATCGGATAGTCGACCTGCGAATAAAACTTTAGCGTGTAGTTTTCAATACCACCGGGGAGTTCCCTAACTGTGTACGCAGCGAGAATTCGTTAGAGAAATAGAGAAGAAACGGAACCTTGGGCGAAATTAAGTTTGTACTGACAAGGTAAAGTTGGCAGGTAGCTAAGAATCGCAAACATGATACAAGACTATCTTAACTTACGAGCTGGTTTGGTGAGTGTTAGCAAAGCTTGCGTGTTCTAGCAATTTTGTGTTTTTATTCGATAACACATGAGTCCATCGCTGCCCTACTGGGCCTTATTTACTATGACATTAAAAACATGTAACGCGGCGCGCATATATATTATGATTTTTCAAGATCGCATAGTGACGCACATTCCACGCATAATTCCACGATTGGTGGGCCACACATAGCGTATAATTATTACGAGTATATTATACTTTTGGTGGCGTAGCGCGTTTCGAATTTACGTTTAGGTTTTATGCGCGTTATGAAATCACACGTTATTGGTAAGGAATCTCCTGTGTCATAGCGAATAAGGCCCTTGCTGAGCATGTGAAAATAACGATGCTGATTGTAAAATGTTGCCTCTTTTTATTGACACGCTTGGTCCCGTACTAAAAGAGTATGTATATGACCATTTCCTATCTCATTCTTCTTTCTTAATTTTATTATTATTTTAATTTCTAAATCCTTTTCTATAACCTATATCTATACCTACCTATGGTTTACTGTGAACAAAAGTTTCAAGTTTAACGTTTCATTGAATTCTTTGAATCTTTCAATAACAAGTTTGCATGAGTCAAAACAAACTGTTGTCACTTAGCCGAACCGAACTTCATATTTCATTGGCTATAAAATGTCCCAGGAGTAATTATCAGGTCGTCGTTAAAGTGTATCGCTTCGTGTCTGGTACTCGTCGGTACAATGTTTAGAGAGTGAGTTGGTACCACGTATTCTAATACTACAATATCAAGGAATGAGATTTTTTTTTATTAATGATATGAAGTAGCAGACGAGCATGCAGGCCACCTGGTGTTAAGTGGTCGCTGCCGCCCATGTACATCTACATCCAACCTCAAGCAGGCTC
>DWQK01003871.1:0-11055 GCA_018231225.1 Noctuana stator
AGGGTTAGTTATAATTGAAATCGATGTTATCTAATACGTGTGTATATAAATAAATAGTCTATAAATAAATAGATTAATTTCTGATGTGGAGCTTTTTGCTTGTCTTGGCGGTAAAGCGAATCCCGAAAATTATAAACACACTCTAAATAAAACTGTTGTAAATAGTTCGCTATGTTTCAACGGACGAGCTAACAGGGTGATGTACGTCAGTTATAATTAGATCCTGAGAGTTAAAACAACAATTGTGTAATCGCGAAAAGTAATCGAATCAAAAATGCACAGTACGCTTGAACTGGGGCCAAAAGCATCAACGTTCGGCACTTCGCTCCTAGAATAAGCATTCGTGAGTACTTATTTACAATATTTGAGTTTTTAGAATGTAAACTTAAAATGTAGTTTAGAGTAAAGGTAGGGTAAGTTGAGGTACGGGTAGGTAAACGACATTTAGAAGAATTATTAACAGACAAGATGGACGCGAATTATGTACATTTAACTTTGAGAAAACATCTATTTATTAAAACTCCTATAAACTTAAGCAACTTTCAGAATTACATTCCAAACATTCAATTCTTAAAATTCAGATATATATATCTTTTCGATATGTTCTTAAGATGATTGAAAGAATTGCGACAATGCTTGATTGTACCAAAGTATTGAAATTCAAATGTGACAGACGGCTACATGTCTTTTTAATATTCCTAAAATATCAGAAGAGCATCACAATGTACTAACATAAGGACGTGATTCAGCGAAAGCGCACTCAAACCGTGACTCAGAATTCGGAATAATGTTATCTGACTTTTATGGCTTGCACACGCTCCTGTACATCGACGTCAGTAAACTTCTAACACTCCAACTCGGTCCAATTTCACTTTATCAATACGCAGCGGATGCTGGGTCATTGATAGCGAACTATGAAACGTCGACGAGTCCCGCAAACAAAAATATCGCTACTCCGAACATTTTTACTCGTATAGAACAACCAACGATCTTGTCTTGAAGCGTTTTAGTATTTGATTTTACTCGAGATTTATTGGCGTTGCAGTTGCAGTACGTATTCACAACAACGTAGTGTGCTATTAGTCATCGTGTTTACTCTTTACTCGCCACTTGTATTTTAATGCACACAAGAGCTCTCCGTTGCCATAAAATTGTCATTGTCGTGGAGGACATTAAGCGAATAGCTCTTAATATTTGCTCATAAACTTTACTGAGACCCTTGATGCAATTCGCTGATAAGTAAACACAGAAACTCAATTAAGAAAAGGTTGTGTTATCAGAAACCAGAAACGGCGAAGGTAGATTTGGTTAAAAGGACAAAAAGGACGAGACTACAATCTCGCCTTATATTCTTATCGTTAGCAGTCATTTGTCGGCGACATTCCCGGAATGGAGTCGGCGGATGGCCTAATTGACTTAGTCGCCCACACCGTATCATACTACCATTAACGGTCTACGCCTCTAGGAGCCTCTTTTGTTCTCGACTAGTTCCAACAGGTACACTCTACCTGTACTTATCTCGCCAAACGGGGCCGGTGACTTTTTTTCCAAATTTTGAAGCAAAAAATGTATCTTTTCGCTTTGTTCTTCGAGTTCTTCGATTGTAACATAAAGCCGTTCTAAAACTTGGCATTTCACGTAACTAATTACACAAGGCTGGCAAGGAGTGTCCCGGTAATTAATAACTCGTAAGATCCAAAAGTGGCTGTTATATCCGCAATTAATGTTGTTACCGAGCTTTTATCTAACGTGTTCTACATGCCAGCTAATTGGCTGCGGAGACCATGTTTGTAAAATACCTCAGCTAATTTTAAACTATTGGTAAATATTTTTGTGAGTCGTAACACTCTTCGTCCAAAACTTTTTCTAATTTAATAATCCTAGTTTAATGTTTTCCTTTGGATTGTTTGACAATGACTCATCATCTACCTGTCGACGACACTCTTAACAACCAGCTTCTCAATCAAACAATGTCACTTGACATTCCTGGGCGGCTCATTATTCTCTAATGGATTTCAAGAGCTTCGCTTTAATATCTCCGTTGGCTTAAGAGCTCTCGAGGGCACGAAAGCCTACAATGATTGATAAGTGTTATCATCCATGTTACGTGCTCCTTAACATAAATAAAAATATTTTAAGCACCGGCTGCTTTTAGTGTTATCTACATATAAATTTATTTGCATTTTACCCTTTCATCTGCGACGAAGTCTTTTAAAATATCCGCTTCGGTATTATTACCAATTTATATGCACTTAAGGTTTACCCCTCTTCAATTTTATCTAATAGCTTCACGATTCATCTGCGAGTGTTCTTCGGTTTTTATGGTCTAAAATTACTTATTCGGAGCACTCCCAGGTTTCCGTTACCTAATGTAGACTTCCGGCGACCTGTAAATCGATCCAGACAGTTATAAATCTCACCGGGACCGAGAACCCCGATATGGCTGAAAGCTTCGGCGAACGAGTAAAAATAGGGACCGGCCTAAGTTGAAGTTCGTGTCGCTCGATAAGATTTTGTAGTTTTTGTGCCATCGGGACAACTTCCAAAGATAGCGGGCCCGACTCCAGATAATAAAACACGGCTCTCGAGAGGTTTGGGTATCTTTCTGGATTAGGGGCGTGGATTGTGTTTAGATAACTACTTCGGTCGCTTGTTTGTCTCGGGCACACTGCGTCTGAGATTTTGCCGCTCTAGTTAAGATACTTTATAGTTTTAAAAGAGTGTCTGTGTTGTACTTGATACGACGCAAGCGAGCTACGATTATTCAGCGTGCATAGAGGCGTGCTCTAAATAACGCTGGATTTTATATTCAAGTATGGACGACGGCTGGCTAACATCTGTTATCGAATCGGAATTTATGTTTTTCGTCTTTCAAGCGCACCTGCTGCGGGAACAAATATATAAACTGTAAGTACGATGCTTCATTACAACATCGATATGCGCATTCCAAGATTTTCTCAGACAATCGATCCGTGTTTTGAATGTTTATTCAGTTAATAGTAGGCACTTTTAAATGCACGTTGAGAGCTCCGAGTATTATTTATTCGTCGTTCAGCGTTCCAAGTGGTTTGTCCACAAGATTTGGATGCTTATGGATCTTTGTTCTCTCACGCTTGCTATGTTTTTATGAGACTTACGCCGCTCTTCCGCGTTGTCATCGCTAGCTTTTAAATTGAATTTACGTAGTACCGGTCAGGTACCGGCATCTGTCCGAACTAAGATATTTATCACTCCATTCGCCGCATGTAACGTGTCAAAACGAACGGGAACTGCGTTTGCGGATACATTTTTATGGAATGTCTCTCGCTCTCTCGTATGTAAAATGAGAGGGACACTGCGAGATTGAAATGCACAAATGCGACTTTATCGCAATGTGATAGAGCGTTTATTTGTTTGTTTTTACGCAAGGAGCACTTTCGAAGTATCGCAATGACTCGCTACGGTCGCATGAGCGCATTCAGAGCCACCGTTTGCTAGTTGAACGTCGTATTTGCTTAGGGTTTCATGTGATTTTGATCCTTATGTCGTTGCATTAAGGTTTCTAGCTGTATGTAGGTGAAGGACGTTTTCTAGCTCGGCGCGCGCGTGCACGGCTTATCCTTGCGCCGCGGCTGGCGCCGGCGCCGCACTTCAGCGCTATTTTTTCCCGCGGCACACCACGTTGTTCATAATTTATTCATTAAAATCCGTAATTTATTTGCCATTTATACATCCAACGTAATTTTCTAGTTTGCAGCTATTATAGTCGTTTTTATTGTTTTCTCATCACAATTGGCAGGCGGTTGGTCATGGCGTGGGCGCTTCTGTCATTTAATCGGTCTATCGCGTGTCTCGGGGAATGGGATACTCTGAGAAATTTATCTACTCTACGCAATTATGGAGGCGTCTCGTAATGCTTATTTTCTCGCAACATTAAAGTAATTAACGTAACCAATTTACGCTCTCACATGAATAATAATTTTGATATAGAGAGAGTCACGGGCAGAATGATGCATGCTCACATGTAATAATATCTTGAACGCGTCTAGGTTTACTCTATAAAGTATGTAAATTATTACTTCTGGACTCCACTTTCGTACATAGTCGTAGATAGTCGTGGAAAAGGCAGCGAAGGTAAGCAAGTAGTAGGTAAATACTGTAAAAATAACTCCATTATATTTTTTCATGTCCACTATAGTGTATGTCGAATATCGTGCGCTATTTATGTGTGTCTTCCAAACATAGTTACGATACCACTTTGTTTTGTTACTGTTTCGTGCACGAACGCTATTTGCATTGCCTTCGAAAGCGGTTTCTGGGTCAGTCTGCAGGTTTGTTTAGTTCTTCCTGAGTTTACAAGGTCGGCTTTAATAGTATTGTTAGGAAAACATTGGACTGAATGAACATAGACACACATATGAGTGCACGTTTCGCTTTATTCTTGCTGCTATGAATACAATTGCACCTGTTCTTATAAGATTAAAAAGGTACATATACATATAATGTAATACCTATTATGTAATAGCTAAAATAATAATGTAAGTTAAGGAATAATAATGCATAAATATTAGCCAAATTCAGCTTCAAACATTTATAAATTGATATGCATCAAATCATCTTTTTTCCTTAAAATATTTTTTTTGTAATCAATATTATGTAGGCATGGTCATTACTGGGCAAGCGTTTCTCCCAACAACCGGGTAAGGCCTGGAGCGATACTACACCACACTGCTCCAATCAGGGTTGGTGTAGATACAGGTTAGTGTCACTACGTGTCAGATGTTGTGAAACCGCCCATACGGCCGCCGATCAGTTATAACGACTGTTATATGTTGATGACAGCCGGGACCGACTGCTTAACGTGCCCTCCGAAGCTCGGAAACGCTCATTATTGCCACTAGCGGTCATCCATCCCAGTATCGAATTTGCCTGAGGTCTCTTACTTGTGAAATTGTTACACTACCGGCGGGGCTAATCCGGCCAATGAGCATTTCTTTTTTTTTAAATATTTACGAATTTATTATACATTCTTACAGCAGACTTTTCCCTAGGGAACATCCAGTGATAAACTTTATAAAAGTCTCTGCATCTCAAATGTTTATTAATAAACTCTCCGGGATGGCAACGTAAATGGATTCTAGAAAAGGCGTGCCGGAGATTTCGAAAAACGTCAACCAACCTGCAAGACCCCTCACACGACACTTGTTTACCCCTTAATGGCTCGAATAGTTTGACTAGAGAAGGAAGCAAGGGTTCAGTTTGTAATGGTCCTAAGAAGCCGTAAGCAGCGCGTGGCGACAGATGTGAATGTAAACCGAAATAGAGTCGTACCATCGGCAAGTAAATAACCTTTCATTTGGTAATAATAATAATTTTTCATGTCATTTTGCAAATTTTTGTAATGTACCCATATTCGTGCCTGAGGTGGTTAAATATTTCTAAAGGAACATAATTATAGGTCATACAAAAGATATCCCCTATTTAGAAAACTAATGAGCGCACTTAAATTAAAAGACAGACAGAGATTAAGAGATAAAGCTCTACAAAGCAGAAACTAATCAATTTTATCAATTTTTATAACCTGATAAGTAACTATTTGGTGTCGCTTATCGCCTTATAAACAAAAATGGGGAAATTCTAATATGCAGACCATACGTCGCCTGTTTGTTTATCCTGGACAGTGGCGTGTAAATCGGAGATTGTTTACGAGTTATAATAATATATGGCTAGAATAATAAACAACTGCTCTTGTCTGGCTACTCGTCTTGTAAATATCTAAATGCGTATACGTACGAACGTACAAAAATGTACGTACGTACATGGGCTGTGGTCGTACCCAATGACGTACCAGGGCGTAATCTGGCTCCTATAAAAATGTAAGCTTAACTTATGCTCAAGAAACACGAAATCTTCTAATACTCGCTCTCCACACATAAGAAGCTATTTTTTGATTCTCTATCGTTCGCGAAACGTTAATTTTACGACAAATTGCATATGGTTATGCCACTTTATATATACATTTTTTTTACTGATTTATTTAATTTTTTGTTACAGGTAAGTGTCGATTATGTGTACAGTGGATTGAATCGTTCTACGTACGTTCTCGGGCAAGTCATAAGGTATTCTAGATTTATCACTGCTTACTGTTAACGTCTCATAGTAATGGTAATGTAGCACCAGGTAAAGAAGTAATGAACATACTTATTGTTAGTTAACAGTTAGCATTATACGGCTACGATTCAAAAGCGTACAAAACGCTTTTAATTCGTTAGTTGTAAACTCTAGAATAAAAACAAACGGTAACATTAAAACAAAGACATTACAGCCGCCTGCTTCCAGTAAAACAATACGCGAAATATGCGATAGAAATCTTTTATTAGCATAACAATTAACAATCGCGGCGTTTTTCAGAAGCAATGGTGGAAAGGACACGGTTTGTTTGCCAAAGCGGCGCCGGCGCAACCGACGGCGCCTGACGCATCCGCTAGTGCTGTCCTCGTTAATGTCGATAGGGAATTATGGCTCTTATTATCGAGCAACTATAGATACAAGTAAATTTTTTATATTTACATTTTATTTCTATATAGGCAAATGGTAAGTCGTCACCGTCGCTTATAGACGGTTAGCGTAAATTGAAGACGAGTTTAATACATTGACAGTTTTAAATGATAACAGATTGGTCTTTTGCGGCTTATTGTGATAAAAAACTCAGCTCGAAATTAGTTTATATGAAAGTGTAGGTAAGCGGAAATACACGCAAAATTACGAAAATATAAATAGTATTTTATTTAAATACTGGCAATTTTTTTTTTTAATTATATGTTATATGCTATTATTTTATTATTTTACATAACTGTTATGTCCTGCAATATTTATGCGTATGAACGGGTTTTCAGTTAGCCGTGAAGCGACTTAGGTAACCCAATGAAAGGTTGTGTAAGAACTAACGCGTTTATTCTATTTATTTACTACATAACGGCATGCCACTGGCAAAATTTTTTCATTATTTACAAGTTGAGGATATGCATTTAACATGTTGATCACAAGATATAAATAAAGTTAAAGAAAAAAACCCATTTTGTGAAAGAAATTATATCTAATAAGTATTTGCCTTTTACTTAATTACAAGGTGCCTACCTAATTGTAATAATTATGATGGATGGATGTTTATATTTATTAAATTTTTATGAAAATAGATCATGACATGACGTGATTCACGTGATACATCACGTCATTTTCTATCGTCATGACCAGATACGTCATCCATCACATGACAACTCCGACGCCGTATGATTTGATTTCGACTAAACAAATTAGTAATATCAATGTAATTATGGATTTTGTTATGGTATCTGTCTAATCTTGTCCAATCATTCATCAAAGCAGTCTCAATAAGTCATTGTTGTAATTTTGTCGTTTACGCGTTCTATAATAAAAAACTATGTCTGTAGTTTTATGTAGTCCAGTGGGCTTAGTACGAGTTTTGATAGTTTGAAAATCGAGCTAACTATCACGCTATACATTGCCAATCTACTACCTTACAAAGGTGCGTAGTACAGTGCAAAAGGAGGAGGTTCGATGTTCAGCTGTAATTACTCGTATGTACATATTTAAAATTGTGCGCGGGCATCGAACCACCTATGTGAGAGGCCGAAATAAAACAGACTATCACAGCTTAAAATTGCGAAGTTCCATTATGTTATAAAATCTAGCTCCACCAATCCGCATTGGAGCAGCTGGAGTATGCTCCAGGCCTTCCCCAGCTGTGGAAAGAGACCCGTGGCCACGTGGGACGTAAAAAGCCGTGGGACGTAAAAAGAGTTGAATGCATATAATTTAGATCACTTTTCATTTCGCAGTAAGATTGAAGCTCGAAATAGACGAAAACACAATCCAATTTTGCGATACATCGATCAAACGCGCAGTCATAACAACCTAACGATTGGGATTGTAGGTGAAGCTTGTTGATAATCAAGCTTTTACGTGTATATTGCACGGTATAATGGAGGCATGAGACTATGAATAGATCTATTGTTCACTTTACATCCATTATCCATTCATTCTGAGACATAAAGGTTCTCGTATATCAGTAGATCAAGTACCATACATCACTACGCTACTAGTCAATTGTGGGTTGGTGAAATTGGTCTAGTAAATAGTAATCTTAAAATTAAATTTCTACTTTTTGCAAAAATTTAAATAACTTGACTCACCTTTTTCTAACGTGATACAATGAAGACCCATAGCAGATAGACGCAATTAATACGTATTAATAACATTATTAGCTACTTCAGAGATGGAAGATATAATTAAACATAAGCTTTATTGGAATTAAACCTATTTCTAGATACCATATTTATATACAAAATGTCGCATAAGTTACACACTAAACCGCAGACCGCAGTACGCATTGCTAAATAACACTTAGCGAAATATTAGCACGAAATATATTAGCGGTTGTAACTAAGAGAAACTGCAGTTGACTCATAAATTAAATGCGAAGACTAGGAAAACTGCACGCAGTTACGATAAGTGGTTTAGGCGCCTCTTTGATGATAGCTTCAAATCCAAGTAAACACCTACACTCCTAAACAATAAACATCTCTATTACTTGTTAAAAATAAGCGTCTTTCATTAAAAATATTTATTTTATTACTTTATCATCTTGCTATTCTTTTGTTTACATTTTATTTTCTGCTGTTTTTCTATGAACTCTGACACTGAACACTATAAAACTTATGATAATATTGGCTTTTATAATGTTAATATTATGTAGAATGTGTTTATTGGTGTCTATATAACCACACCTTCGTGGGACATATTGGAACGCCTTCACGCTGGTTACTCTACTGCACGCGTTTTCGATCAGATATTTTTTTATTGAACCGAATTTTATGCTTCTTTTTATTTGAAAGCTGTTTTGCCATTTCCATTTGGCCCAGTTCTGATCTTGGCACCCATGACAAAACCATTGAAGTCAGTTTGACAATAATTGCGTCCATAGTTATTAAACTTAGTTAGTTAATTTTACTTTAATCTTTACGAATTTGTGTTATCGAGCGTCTGCAATGCGCAAAGATGCCTTATTCTAGACTCCGCTAGAGAAAGGCTAGTGCGACCGAGCTCTTACATTCCGTTGCATTAACAAGTTCCTATTCACTATTGTTACTTATTGTCGTTGGCACATCACTATTGTCTTTAGGAGCAGTCGCGTTAATTCTTCTTGCTAATTAATTCGCTTTTTATTTGTAGGTATACGCTAACAATATGATAATTTTAATTAAATGTGCCGTTTTTCTTTTCTTATATCATACTGATGACGTCAGTATTTTTTTCCTGTAATTCATTTATATCCTTATGTATTTCGAGTCTTTTTGTTGCTTTATTAATAAACAATCTGATAAAATGTCCAAAAATAAAAATTAAAGTGTTCTTACGTAGCTACCTACTCTTTGCATTATAATTAAGTATAGGACGCAATTCCCAACCATAAATATTAAATATAAATGTTAAAACAATGAAAATAAACCCGCAGATCGCACATAAAGCAATTAACCCGCAACGTAACTCAGTCGTGTGAGAAGTTATCATCAACAATCGAATTGAGTATCTCAGCAGCACATAACTCAAACACCTCCGCGAATAATGGCGCCCGTCCAAGTTCCGATGACATAATGATTGTAGAGCAGCGGTCCTCAATTGGTGGTTCTATGGAACTGAGAGAGAGGGACGATGTCAGGAAATGACCCTACTCTTTCTTATAGGTGAGAAGAATCTGAGGTCATTCGCGGAAGTGTTGCTACTCAAGAGGACCGAAATGGTCGCTTTGAAAAACGTACCTCTGGTAAACTGTTATCCTTTATCCCGAACCGAAACACAAGAACTTGCCTCCACAGGCAAACTGTACCAGTTCTCACATCCTTTTATATTTTAAAGTAGCGACGATAGTTTTCTATATAATTAACTATGTAAACTATCTAGTCTGGAAAAGATTTCAATATGAAATTGGCAACAACTGTGCAATATCAATTTTTATGTATTTTTCCTTGAATTTTGTGTGTACCTACTTAAATGAAGTTAAATAAAATGATCTATATAATTCTAACGTGAATGTGCATAGATTTGAAAAATCTAACCTTATTCATTTTCTACATACTCTTCATCATAAAATACACCTCTATGCTAAACTGTTTACTAAAACATAGATCAAGCAAGTTTTCACATCAATTGATAACCTTTACAATGAAACTAGATCCATAGAAAACATAATGAAAAACTTTAAAAAGCCACGCAATACGCAATGTTCCAACGCATCGGTTTGACAGATCGAATGATAGGTGCAAGTCGCAACCATTGTCGAGTGTTTTGATGTCGAAATTAATCGCGTCCCGAGAATGCCATTGCAATGGCAGTCGGCCAAGGAAATGTGGCGCCAGTCCTCGGACAATTACAGATACAGTAGGTACGAAACACGAGCCGTGAAATAAAACTAATGATTAATGCGACGCCGCTGCACTAACGCTTATAATAAAGGCTAATGGATGAAAAACAGTGCACGCATTCATAGAACATTTTAATGGTTTGACGCTCATATTATACGAGAAATGAGTAATGGCGGCGGTTGTAAAGGGCTTAATTAAACTGGTTTAGTCGGATGTCAGTTAATAAGGGTTCTACTGTTTTGGGGTGTTTTTTTCATTTAATAATGGAATAGCAAATGTACTAAGCAAGCTGATCACCTGGGCGTTAAGTCTCCATTTTACAAATGATATTTTACAATTTGTACTAGCTTCAGGGGTAATTTTGTTGGTGCGGCTTTAAAAATGAATAAATAAATTTGGAGTCATTATGACTGCTTATTGATCTCTTAATGGAATTGCGATTAAATGGCGATCAGTATTGAAATAATTTGCGATTATGAAAAGGTTTAACTAATTTACACAAATATTATTTATTTAGATATTATCATTTATTTATTTATTTATTTATTACAGAAAAGGTCCAATGCGTTTATAATAGTTTGCTCTGAACGTATCTTCCGGCACTACGGAGAAACACAACAGGCTCGGTATAAAA
>DWQK01003872.1:0-11053 GCA_018231225.1 Noctuana stator
TAAAATGTATTATGGTACACATCACATCGCGATAATGCAAATATTCGCGTTATCGCGACGTGTAACGTGTGTAGCTTCACGTGTAATACGTTCGCGCGCGTGCGAGTGTGTGTGTGTTTGTGTGTGTGTGAGTGAGAGAGAGTGAGAGAGAGCGAGTGATTGACAGAGAGAGAGAGAGAGTGTGTGTGAGTGAGTGACAGAGAGAGAGAGAGTGTGAGTGTGTGAGTGAGTGAGTGTGTGTGTGGGGGGGGGGGAGAGTGAGTGAGTGAGTGAGCGTGTGAGCGTGTGTGTATGTGTGTGTGAATAAATTTATGTTTACACACCTTAAAAACTCCTGGTGTGTATTCATCGTCGATCATGTCACGTTTGTCATAGTGAAAGGCTTCAGTTGCATCGTCCTCGCTGACGATGATGTACCGCATCGCGAACCTCGTCCGGGAGTCATTGAAGGTGCCCGTCAGATTGACCAGACTGACGTCCACGACCGTGTCCCGGGGCGTGTAGAACAGCCGTGGGTAATCGGTCATCCTTGCTGCGGTCGGATGTAGCATCCACTGTTGGGTCACAATCAAAGCTTTATATTTTTACTATCTGACCCGGCGAACTTCATACCGCCTTAAAACCAGTAAATTATACATATAAACTTTCGTCTTGAATCACTCTATCTATTGCTGAAAACTGCATTAAAATCCGTTGAGTCGTTTAGAAGATCTAAGCGAACAGACAGTGAAAGTGATTTCATTTTATATGTATTATGTAAAGATTTACAATTCATTTGTCTATCTATTGAGCGTAGATCATCTTACAGAATAGAAACAGAGAGAGACAGACAATATATTCTTAGTGCATTAAGTAGGTATGAAAAATTTAAATAAACTAATAAAAATAATATTTTACTCTCCCCTTTTTTGTACTTATAAAATAACTTATAATTTTTAAAGTAGGTATCGCATAGATTTATGAAGAAGTTTTGCTTACTTTTCATTATAAGATGGAAAGTTTATAAACAATTTTGTACTTGCGTGTGCAATTTGTTTTGCTCGTGCAATGCAGCAAAGTAGGCACCTACTTGATAGCTTATTAACTATTTGACCCAATTATTATGTTGATTAATATCAGTGTTGTCTTAATATTATATTTTGATTAAATATTATTAACTACTAGCTGCGCCCTGCGGTTTCACCCGCGATACAATTGTAATGCTTTATAGCCTATAACCTTCCTCATCAATGTAGCTATCATACACAAAAAGAATTTTTCAAATCCAACTTGTAGTTCTAGAGATTAGCGCGTTCAAACAAACAAACAAACTCTTCAGCTTTATATATTAGTATAGATTATTTTTGTCTTTCGCTACATAAGCTTAAGCCCACTGCGCAATTTCACCATCACCCATATTGGGTGTGGTTGTCTTTGTAACATAACTTACTAACTGTGCCCCGCGGTTTCACGTTAAGAATTGTAACGCAATGCTTCATAGCCTATAGCGTTCGTCATGAATGTAGCTATTATATACAAAAAGAATTTTTCTAGTCCGACTTGTAGTTCCAGAGATTAGAGCGTTCAAACAAATAAACAAAAAACCTCTTCAACTTTCCTATATTTGTATAGTACTATATAACGTAGTTAAGAATGCACTTCTATTTTACGTCGTTACTCAACTGATAATTATAAAAATTGAAGTACAGCGAATACGCAATCCCTGTCAATGTCAACATTCACAAGTTTTTCAACCCGTTTCAGCCATTTCAGTCAGAAAAACCACCTACGTTTTGAGGTTTAATATTAGAATATTATTAGTTAAGTACCTTGTTATGCACATTTTGTATGTTGCTGAGCGGGTATTTCGATGAAGCGACACGTGTTGAGGGACCAAAGTAGATTGTTATCACCAAAGATCGTAAAAATTTCTCTTTTACTTTCCATTTTACTCATATAAGATCGCGATAACGTGGCGACCAAAAAATTAAATGCTTTTAAAACCAAAAAAAATTACCCTGAAATACGGGCAGGATATACATTTCAATGAATGTGAAAATATAAACAAATATATCCATTCGTACCTAATTGATATCATTACTGAGAAGTCGTAAGCCGCAGCCCTCTATTGCGATGGTACTTATATTGCCGCAGAGGAGGGAAGCAGGAGAGATGAGAGATGGTCGAGCGTCCAGGCCACTCCAGGCAGAAATCTAGCGCAAGCCGAGGCAGTCGGCATGAGCTAGACTGTAGCTTGCCTCCTTGAGTGGATAGTTGAAGCAGCTGGCTCAGAACTACCAGTATCTATGCTCGGAACCGTCAGTAGCTGTTACGCTTGACGTCCCTGGCATTGACAGTGCTTGTGTCCGGCACGCCATCATTAATTGGGAAACATATATTCGCATTATTTTACCACCTATCGCTCTAAATGTAGAAATTGTAACATAAATAACGATAACAAACATTATTATACACTAAATTATTTTTCAAAAACACGTTTTCTTAAAATATACCATACAAATCGCCCACAATTTATAGGACGATAATTATTATACTATAGATGCCACGATTGATACATAGGTATAGGTAAATAAAAATGACCTCCCACTACGAATATTAAGGAAATAGATTAAATGTAGATTAAATATTATCGGACAAAAATATAATATGTATTTATTCAAATATGTAAATACGTAATAAGTTATTTATGTGATTAAACATGCGTTCTTTACCGAAATTATGTTAAATATATTTTGAATGTATGTCTTGTAATTTTGTATTAAAAAGTGATATATTGTAATGAGTCTGAAACGCTTTTTTACGGCCCACGAGTGGGCAACCGAGGAAGGCTTGCAGCATACTCCACCACACTGATCCACCACCCGTTGGTGGAGATACGATCTAGTGGTCAACACGTGTCAGGTTATTGATAAAAATTTTTTAGGCCTGGTTTATTACATTGCATTTTTTCTTTCTTTATAAAATCATTATAAATATGTATAAAATACTTAATATCTTATATTAGACTGACCATAACAAATATATAACTTAATATAAAAAGACTAGCACAGCCTCACAAAGCACTAGCACAAAATTCAGCATAAAATAAAGTGAGCCGATCGAGATAGGAGGCTCGCACACGGCGAGAAGAGACAAGTGGCTTAATTGAGTGCCTACTGCCTGTGTGCCGTGGATGGGGGGTCCGGAGGTGTTGCCTTATGCTAATCAATTCACTAGTTTGTTTTTTACTCTCAATCGCCACTGGAATCGGCCATTATTTTTTATTCGGGTTCCGTAACTGGCCGGGTTTAGCCGGAATTTTCTCAGACTGGAATTTTCAGAATAAGGAGCTTTTTGCAACGTAATTAAAGTGGAATAAATGAATGACACGCTACAGATATTTCGTGATGACAATATTTAAGGGTCATTTAAATCTTTGGCGGGATATTATCGATGGGAATATTTCGTCGGTTCGTTTCGCGATCGGTGACGTGGTCGGTTGTTGGAATATTTTTTTAAATTATGATCTTTTTGACCGTATGGTCAATGCTTAGTTTATTTTAACTAAGCGTCAGTTTTGATAACTTTTTTTGGACACTTTATTTTGTAAAAACCTTTAACGCCTAATTTTTTTTTTATAGCTTCTTATATATTTTATAAATTTATTTTTTTTGTAACGGCCTGTAAAAACATTTGAAAAAATCACAACTTATATAATGTTGCTAATTGAAGTACTACACTACTTCAATTAGCAACATTATAACCAACTTTAAAATGAAGAGAGGTACTAAAAAGGCAATTAATATTTTATTACATTTAACAAAATGCAGGCGATCTTGACTATAAAATATAAAAAATATAGGTACCTTTTTATATCTTTAAAGACAAAAAAAACGATAAACTTAAAAATCTAATATGGAAAGGTCAGTTCCATGGTGGTGCTTACTCCACCAGGAATCTCTAGCAGGAGACTCGCAAAAGTGAGAGGTTATTGCAATTTTAAATTAATTTTAAAATTTTTCTCGCGGAACCCTCCACCACTGCCGGGTCTAAACCAACCTGGATTTATTTTTAACCGAGCGTATAATTTAGCTCTGTCGTCGCCGGGTTAAGATATCTTAGTGTGGTCTCTATACGTATACTGTATTATTTTATTTCACGACCTTACGAATGTCAACGTTATTTGGCGTAAAGACAAAAGTTTTGTCTTTTATATGCACTTTAATAGGCACTTTAAGGTGTTTATTGACTTATTTTAAAAACATATTTATCTTCTCGTCTACTAATACCACTGTGAAATATTGTTAATAAACTAGCCGGTGCCCGCGACTTCGTCTGCGCAGGATTAGTATTTCGATTAATTCACACAATATCTTTATAAATTGTAGCCTATGTGTTACTCTGATGTATTAGGCATAATATTTTAAAGTTTAGGGTTTAAAATCCATCCATACTTTCGCGTTTATAATATTAGTAGGATTACGCTATACACTCCTAGGCCCAACCTCAAACAAGCGGTCCCTATGACACAGTGAACACCCAAAGTGGGTACATACTCCTTTTCGCAGGATATCGTAGTAAGAATCATACTAAGAGATTCCGTCATCAACACAAAAATAAAACTACACCCGACGGAAACACACTGCCTTGCTCACGGCGGGTTGTGAGGGCGACGACGGTCCATCTCAAGGCACACTGTACAAGTCCTGCGACCTATTAAGTATGACTGCCATGATATACATATAAGAATATTTTAAAGGACGACAATACAAACAATGTGTTGCTGTAAATAAAAGTTTTATTCTTATAACAAATTAACTAATTAAACATAACAGTATTCTATATGTAACACAATGCAAACAACTCACCTGTAAATAAAAGAAACGACATTCAATGTTTATATTTTATCCTGCCATTCCTTTAAAATATCTACTTATTTAAATAATCTTATAAATTCTATTATATTATCTGATACAATATTTATTATTTCACATATTTTTTCCATATGTCATATTATTGTCATGTCCTTGAAATCTAAATATTTCAAATACATAAAGAAATATAAATAATTTTTCTTTACATGTATAATAATCAGTTACTGACACTCATCCATATCCAGCCCAAACCTTTGCTAGCCTAGAGAGCTAAAATTTTGCACTGATGTTTCCTTTCTGATATAATGCCTCGGTGCAAAATATCGGTCGTCATTTTTTTTTGTGCCCAGACAAAGTGATATGGGCTATCCTTCGGAGATGCGCGGGAGGGAGGTGGTGAATGTTCATGCATACCAACACAGCCGGCCACGCTGGTTATGTAGGACTCAGGAAAATAAAAACCTACAGGTCGTAACAAGCCGCATTTATAGTCATCGAGTCAATAAGACTGGAAAAGGGCATATTAAGCAACGCTTAGAGGACGTAGTTCTTTATTTAGTACGTCCGAAAAGTCGAGGCAGGCAGCTAGTTAAGATTTATAACATGCAGCTGTTGCTCTGTAGTCACAATGCATTTAAGAGTGTGTAGGTAATTCTTTTGAAAAGAAAATATTATACCTGAACTAACAGTCACGAAGAAAGAACAAGTTTTGGCAGTCCAAGAAGTTTGTGATTGGTTTCTATGAAGGAATTTAAGCTCTATCATAATCGAAACAAGATCGATTTTCTTTATTTTCGCGCGTGGCAGCAACCCTTCTAATGGTTTAGCGTGAAAACACAATTACGGCTCGCGAAGTTCGCAACTTTAATCGAATTACGAACTGTTGTAAGATTATTTGGTCTCGCGGTTTACTGCAGAGATACAGTCACTTCCATGCCCTTGGCAATAATTCTTGCAAATTAACGTCTTACATCTTAAAAGTTTATCCTCTAAAGTTGATTATACATACCTTATAGATCCCTTAGGAAATGATTTGCACTATTCTTGTTGTAATAATTATTTAATATTCTATTTTATGAGACGTGGGTTTTTGTTCCGATGGTTATATTGTTTCCATCAATAATTAAATGTTTCGAAAGCGTATCTAGTAGTATTTGACATTATGTTAACCCATAAGTACTTTGTCTTACTTATGTTAACTTAACAAGTAATTTCATGTGAAGAACATTGTCATGTTATTTATATCCATACGATAAAAATAAGGAATGGACTGTATAAATTGATTACCTACTTTGATCAATTACTTAATTTGAGATAGTTCTATAGGATAATGCCGTTCTACAACAAACATGTAGTTTTAATCAACTCCATTAAATAAAAGAAGGACAATTGGATAAAATCATTAACTTTGCAGATAAAAGTTTTCGTATTAATTCACGATTACGCATGTGGTTAACTGTCATTTGTCACCCGTTCAATATTCCACAGCATATCGTGACATCGACGATACTTTATTGCTTAACGAGAGGGCTTCGAGGGGAAAATGTTCGTAGAGATCATTTGGAACGGTCCCTATCATGTGAAACGTCATTAATATTCCATATCTGTCACAAGGCCCAGCCTAGGGGGCGTGACCGTGGAACAATGGACGGTGATATCAAATATTGGAGCATCGATAAAAAATCAGGTGTTACTTCGTGTCAGTCGATGACTAATGGGTTCGCAGTAATTACGGTGGAAAGTTGAACGTCCCATATTAAGGATATTTCTGACGAATTATGGCTCTTGAACGACAAAAGTTTCGCTTTTGTTATTTGGAAATCATTTCTACCGATTCCCTTTGATACAGGTGATGGCAATTAAGAATCTCACAGCAAACCTGACTCACTAACTTATGCACAGCCAAAATTACTGTACCTAGAAACATAATATTTGATAGAGGGGTTCCTTGTAAGATGTAAGTGAAGAAAGAATGTTTGGAAATTCAACTCCTAAGGGGTGAAATTCCAAACTCTTAAGGGGACTGAAGTTCATTTCTGGATTTAGACGTATGAAAATTGATAGGCATCTAGGGTTATTGATTATTATCTAATGTATTTTTTATGGCACATACGGGTATTAATATTGCTTAGAACTTGTGACTTGTGAGTTCGTCTAAGGAATTATTACCACAACCCTCATAACCCGTACCTCATAATACGTTTTTGTGGCAACCATTTTAGTCTTCCTAAGCAACAACACATACACGTGTAAACTAGACCTTCTACTTACTCTCTTTGAGGTTGGTTCACGTCCAGTGTTGTGCAACGCATTTGGAATTTAAAAGATTTGACGTTACGAACCTTTTGATCCATTCTCAATTTTCTCTTTGTAAATAACGGCCGTGAAATTATTTTCTTTAAACTCCTTTTAAAACATTCCTGGTTGTTTTTAATCACAACTGGAGCCTTCGTAAGGCGCAATAAAATCGACATATTTTACCAGCGCAGAGGATGCCTCCAGAGTCTGAACTTTTCCCATCAGCCAGCGAATTTTTCTCAAACTTGGAACTTTATCTTGATAAGCGATATTTTAAAAACAATTTACGGAAGTTACCGGTTGGGGATCGTACGGGTCTTAAGAGATAATTTTAGCACTGGCGCTTCTTCTAAGATTCGGAGCCGTATTTTGCAAATAAATAGATCGTTTTTGAAGATTATTTTTTTCCTATGCCAACGGTTATTTACCGGTAGATACTAAAGATGAAAATACTCTCTACAAATAAGTTTACAGAAAAATATAATATTAATTTTTATTTTTGCAATCTTTACTTTTATTTTACTTTTTTGTAGTCTATTACTACAAAAAAAAATAATAAATACATAATTAAGAAAAATAAATGATTGCAATCTTAACAATTTTTTTTATAATACTCGTATATAATGCCAACTTTAAAAAAAATTATAATGCCTACAACTTTAATAATGTAAATCAAAATTAAAGCGTGCAAGCTGTTGATATGCGCAAAATAGTACATGTTTGGAGATCTGTTTTATATTTAGCTGCCTTTACTGCAGTAAAAAGTAAAAAAAGATTAAATAAAGGGAGATTTAAATTAAGCGAAGAAAATATCTAAATACTTCATGAATTGCGGTTGCTCTCTTTACGTTGGTTTTACGGTTTTACTCCGTGTAAAAATTTAAAATGCTCTGGACCAGAGTTGACCTATTTAGCAAAGAAATCGTTCGCGGAAATCTGAAGTAAATTTCAACTTGACTTTTCAATTTAAAATGGGTAGGCAGTTCATTTTAAAAACAGTTAAGGTACTCAATAACAATTAAATAAATTTTTGGTTATAAAAATACAACCGGTATTGCAGCTTAAAAATACCTACCTCTTTTTGAAAATATTGTAAATGGTTTTTTAAATTACAGAGGCGCCGCGGGCGAATGATTATTCACATACGGCCTCGCTACACGTGTTTGTAAAAAATTAACATATTTTCCCGTTCGAAGCATTTGTGTGTGAGTAAATTCAGCGTGTATTTTTTTAAGCCGGAGTAAAACAGGGATCCGATTTATTTGAAATTTAATCCGCGGGTACCTAACGCGATATACGTGGAGAGATTTCGCAACAAAAGTGGGCAGAAGAGCGTAACAAGTAATTAGTGGGAACAAGAGATAAAACGAATAATAAGAAGTTGATGCGGGAAAACCAAATTGGCATTGAAACAATAGGCTTCGTTTGTATTAAATCCGGTTCATATTTTTTATTGATATGACTCGACACGCCACATAACGACGTGTGATGGTGTGATACGAACAATTTGTTAGCGAAATGAAAAGTAATAAATTGATATTTAAAGCTTATTTATGTGAAAGAAATATATTGAAATTGAAAACAGTTTCCAGGAGATTAAAGTATTTGACATAATTTGTGGATATGTGGTCAATCTTATATACGAGTACCTTTATCAAGTTCATAAAACTCTAAGACGACCGTGTGATGTAGTGGATACGGTGACAATTCCGCCATTAGGGTCCTGGTTTCGATTCCCGGCTGTGCAGAAATTTGAATGATGAATTTAGATCTCTTTTTCCGATCTGGGTATTTGTTTGTATGTATCCACGAAGCCCCGCTAGTAGTGTCGATCGCAAGCGATCTCACCGTTAAGCAACCTCAGGAGCGGTTGGTACTTGGATGGGTGACCGCAAGTGGCTAATTTCATGCGCGCTTCCGTGCTTCGGAGGGCACATTAAGCTGTCGGTCCCGGTTTTTATTGATAGAAAACAGTCTCTAAACCGTGTCGGAGGCCCTTTGGGCGATTTGATATTCGACACGAGTGGGCAACTAACACGTTTTTCCACTAATCCGCATTAGAGCAGCGTGGCAGAGTATGCTCCAGGTCTTCCCCGGTTGCAGCGAGAGACCCGTACCCAGCGGTGAGAAATAAAAAGGGTTAAAAGCATGCATAACACCCACGACACAAGGAATCCTAATGTGAGGTGTTAAGCGTTAAAACATATTATTATAATATTGAATTCTTCGCTCCTTCATCTAGCTTTGCCCATTCTATCAGCTGTTCCCATTTGGCGCGTATACTGATTGTCGGAACGTCCCTCACTCGGCTCTAATCAATCATTCATAATCCAATATTTGTCCGCTCACCGTAATCGAAGCCTGATTAATGTTGCTTCAAGTTCACTCTATCACATGATACATCAACAGAACTCTTCTATCATCTGTATGTACTTGTAATGACAAAAAGGCTAAAACAAAAACATGTACCTACCTAGGTGTCTACATCACATACGTAGCTAATGTCACATAAGTAGTTTTAAACTTCATATCGTAAAAAAAAGAAGTTTAAAGAAAAGTTGTTTTTACCCGACCGTAGTGGTCGTCATACTATGACGACGACTATTAACATATTATGTTAATGGGGACCGAGTTACTCGTAAAGCATTCACTGTAACCATGTATAGAACGAGAGTGTTAACTACCAAAACTGTTACATTCCATTAAATATTTACTCCCCTAATTTCCCAAACGAAGTTCCCACCGCTAAGTTCTGGCCGAAACTCCTGGAGAATTCGCAAGAGTAATGAAATTAGCAACGGTCTTAATTCAGAGAATAGTGCATGAGTGAATTGGGAACCATAACATTAGCATTTCAAATACGTCGAACTGAGAAACTGTGAGGGAAGGCACTTACTAGAGAGTTATGAGATGGGGTAGAAGAAATCTCATCCAATGCGATCAAATAAGTTTCACTAGTTCGATGCTGTCGATTTTAAAGTAATGCAAAAAAAAATGTTAACCACTTGACCTCTTTATGTATTTCCTATCTTCACGGTTTTTCTGAAATGAAATTATTTCACAAAGTTCGTTATTTATCAGGCGCTTTTTTCATTTAAGGTTTTATCAAAGTCGTTAATTAATGTAAAATATTCATCATGACTCGATCATTTCAGCAACAAAAAATTCGTATAATTTTAGCATTGAATATTTTTCTAGCTATATCTTACTTAAAACCTTATAAAAATCCAATTAAATGTGTGAAAAAGATAATTACGACAGTGTGTTTGGACTAAAATAAATTCTAATTTCGTAATTTTCAGAGTATATTATAATATGATTGCAAACAAGGTTTCTAAAAACTGTCCATAGACTCAAAAATGTGTGTTAGCTAATAGAAATAGTGCACAAATATATTCGTTTGTGGTAATATTTTGTGGTTGACAAAGGCAAAATAATTGCAAAGTTACAACGCCTGTATCCAATCAAAATATAAACAGAATTATATTTCGTTACACAACCCATTAAAGCACAGCTCGCCGCGAAGTTTCGGGTACCTATAAAATTAAACAATGTCAGGGTGTAATTAATTTCTTTTTTGTTTCAGATTACTACACGCGGAATGAAGCATAAATCACTGGTGGATTGAATAACGGGTTCATCCGCGAGTGCGGCAGGAATTAAAAAAGAAATATAAAGAAAAGGGTCCGTCGGCCATCTTGGGTCATCGTTTACCCGGACGGCGGTACTCATGAATATGACATCAGCGGTCGTCGCAACTGACCCACAATGTTGATTTATGCGTCGCCGGTGATCTATCACTGTAGATAAACGAAGTCGCACACAGGGCACACTTTTTCGGTAGTGCGTCCCTCACCTGAGGGTCTCGATTGAGTATGCATGAAGTTTTGGAAACGATTTAT